>JAQGAP010000498.1:0-33452 GCA_034697805.1 Orchesella bifasciata | reverse complement strand
CATCAGCAGCTCCTTGTCCAGCGAATCCTTGTTGACCATTGCCACTACCGTAGGTGATCATGGGAACACCGATAGGGACTGATTGAGCGGGGGAAGAAACAGGTAAGTGGCTCGGAGTTGGGGCCATTTTGGAGTATAAAGGAGTAATTTCACAAGATTGGTGGTTGTGATTGATTTAAAACAACTTGATTAATTTCTATGCAGAAATTTTTGAAAAAAAATCGTTTTAGGAAGAACACGAGTTTGATGAAGCTAAGTTCAAGAAAAATCTGTAGCAGAATACGAAAAAATATTTTTGGAGAGAAAAAGTCAACCGACTAGGAGCTGGTTTGCAACAGAAATGAGAAGAAATGTGATCCTTTCGTCTTCGTCAAGCGAACGTTTTCCTGTTTCATGGTAAACGCGGAAACAGCTAAGAATAGTTGTACTTTACATTTACAATCTACCCGTGTAGTACTAAAATGTATGGAGGTACATGCAGAGCCTGAAAAAATCATGTTAGAACTTGAGTCGTCATGACCAATTTCATTTCGTTTCAATTGAACATTCCTTTGTTATGCAAATCGCTTATCAGTTTCATGATCAAACTTCAGTAGAAATCCAACCAATGTCGTATTGGATTTTGGAGAAAGTGAAGAAGCAAAATTCCATCTTACATGTAGGAGGTAGACCTTTTGTTATCTACAATCGTTGCCATGCTTTGTTATCTCTTCCTGTGTTACGCATTACGTCCTATTGGGCTACATGATGGACTAGGATTTGATGATGGTGCATTTTAAGCAAAACGTTTTTAAAGAAGATGTTTTTGTACCAAAAGATTTATTACCGCTCCCCTCCACATAACATAACTGATAACAACGACACTCGGAACGCAAATACCTAGTATTGGCCCCGTTTATGAGCAAATCATACATTCAACCTTCTAAATACTATTGTAAGCAGATGCAGCATAATATTGCCTATTTACGTATGAATGTGTATTCATACCCACACATTTGAATAATCTTAGCTAATAAATTCGGAAATACAAAACAGATTAGGAACATTGAAGCATACAAGTTAGTTGCCTAGAATGAGATTGAAGCCGCTAACGCTTTCAGTCATATACAAAATATTATATAGTCATCCATCAGAGGTGATTTCCAACAGGTATCCCGTTTGTATGTATTATTTCTTCCTCAGCATTACCCAACAGATGAAGAAGAGCGTTGAGCCTATGAAAGCAAACACATAAAATGAGACACATTCCTTTGAGTTGTCAAAAATGTTGCTATGTGTAAATACAATGCTCAAATTTTACGTACTTGTAAGTAAAGCTCCAGGGTATAGAATTGCGATGGCTGTTCTGTAATCGGTAGCTGAGGAAAGGGGATCCACAACAATGGGTAGATTTCCACCAACATTATTGATGACAAACAATGCCAGGCCGACTGCAGTAGACCGAAGGTTGGCTGGAACAAGCTCTATCAAAATAGCATACATGACTCCAAACCACATTTCCGATGTAATATATCCAATCAAGAGGGACACGAATGCATATGGAGGTTCCAAGTACAAAAGTCCGATTGTGAATGGGGTAGAAATCAACTATGAAAATCAAAAGCATTTAACTACAGAATTAGTCCACAAGTTCGAGATAGTAAATATGCCCATATGAATGAGTACTTACTTGACTGCCAGCTAACACCAGTGCTCTTGCTGAGATTCCTAATCGATTAACCAAACGATCAGAAAGATAGCCTCCGATAACAGAACCAATAGCTCCACCGCCAATTGAGATTCCAGTGAGCCACCATCCAGCATCGTAATCAGGGTAGTAGGTTTGGAAATACAAGGCGGAATTGTATCCCCAACAAAATCCAGCTATAAAAACATTACATTTTTATACTTAAAGTCTTTCCATGCGCTATGCATTTATCGTTAGCTCATAAGTATCTCGTTTACCTGAATGACGAATGCAAGCAGCCACAACAAGTAAGACTATTTCTGGCCGTTTGAGCAGAGCAATTATGACATTTTCACTGTCCAACTTTTTGGGATTCGTTGCATAAGCTTTTTTGTCATCAATCTCTCCATTTTTTGAGCTGACTGTGCTAATTGTCCCACTCTGCTTGTCAATTGAATTATTTTCTTCAGTCGTCAGAGATGGCGAAAATGATCTCTTGTTATTCCTTGGCTCAGTCACAGAGAGCATGAATAGGATTCCAATGATTACTCCCGGAATGCCGCTGATGAGAAACGAGGTACGCCATTTCTACATAGTGTAGGACAGTTTGGTTAATTATTTGTCCATGTAAGTGGTGTCATGAGACTAATGACGTACCAAGCCATTTTATCTCACATTTTGCATATTACATATCAAATACATAAATGCGTACCTCATCAAAAATAGTGGTGTCCGTAATATAAGTTCCGACTGCGAATGACGTTCCATACCCAATGTAAATTCCCCAATTAAAAAAGCCCATAGCCAGAGCTCGTTTGTTTTGTGGGAACACATCCCCAATTATTCCGGCTGCTAGAGGACTACAAGCTGCCTCCCTTTAAGTTAGCATAAGTAGAAAACGCTTATGAAATGATTTGGTTTATGAGATTTTAGCACTTCAACTCAGTGTCAGGCATTTTGTGTTCTTTTTTTAAGTACATAAGTATAATTAAAATTTCAGACGACTTACCCAGCTGCCAGAGCCATTCGAAAGAGAACAAGATGCCAATACTGTGTTGCAAATGCGGTTCCACTAATTGCCAAACTGAAAGCAATAGTTGCAACTCCGAGCAAATGAACTCGATTAAATCTGTCAGCTATCACTCCCCACATTACTCCAGCGATTGTGAAACATGCCATGAATGACGGTCCAGCAAGAATCTGGTACTCTGTTCCAAGACCATTGTGGTCCCAATTACAGGCTTGAATGAAAGAGCCATTCCCATTATCAACTCGAACTAAATGGCATCTAAATATTTGGACATTTGAACATTTACAATGAGACTAGTTTGTCTAACTAAAGATGACATCATGAACCACTCATAAAAACATTGACCATCAAAAATAGTAGACCTACCCCTCTTCGTTTTCAATATCCTTGCAGAGTTTTGAATTTGAGTTGGCCACATCTCGAATCGCAAAGCAACCCTTGTCACCATACCCAATATCTTGAGCAACATCCCGACTGACAACTCCAATAAGAAAATGTCCAAGTTCCCCCACAGTGTAAATTCCCATGAGAAGGGGAAGCATAAATTTCGAACAGGTTAACCCTTCCATATTGACACAATAGGACAACACAAAATAATAGTTTCTTCCAAACAATTGTCACTCTCCAAAGGTGACAATTACGGCACGGAAACACCCAAAACTAAAAGTCTGTCAGCGATTTCACGCTAAACGTTTCTATACGCAAGCCACCACTCTCATTACACCTTCCTTTGTTCACTCAACACACTTCCTCGTCCACAGTCAAGAAATCACGGCGTATACAAAACTACTTATTTCTTGTGTTCTTCGAATTGACTTAACCCACCTTGTCCAAGTCCTGCTGGAGTCTGAGTGAAAAGATCCTGAGAACGGAGTGCCTGTCTTAAAACAAATTCAGAACGTGATGATGGAACGGTTCTTGATAATGCTAATGTATTCTTGTGATATGACTGACATGCGCCAAAAAAACTATTCTATTGATTGCACTAGCTCCTATACCGATCAACCATGTAATACTGACACGCATGTACAATGTCTATGCAAGATTATATAAAAAACTAGATATACTCACTCTTGACTACAATTTTGGAGCTGTTGTTTAGCACTAGCAAAGATTGTAAACATGAGGGGACTTTAGTTGCTACTCAATAAATCAGTGAGGACATGAAATAATAAAAGATATGTACTGCAAAGCTACGAAGCTGTGGCAGTAGCTGTTGAATGGCAAATCAACAAGTGTCCAATTAAAATGTATGATAGGATAGATCTATGGACACTCTACGGCGACGGTAGCAACAACATTATTAAAAGAGACGCTATTATTTGTCAAGTTAATAGAAACTGGTTGCACATTTCCTTAACGCACGCTCATATTATTATAAATCATAGGAAGTCTATGCAAAGTTGACAAAGACTTCGCGGCTTCCTTGGAATACAAAGTTATACAATGAAGGAACAAAGCATTCTAGAGTGAGTAAGACTTAAATGGAAATTACATTATTGTTTCAGTTGAACTGGCCATGAGTTGAGTTCAGCTTTTCATTTTAAATTCATGCACCTCTCCAAACAAAAGTGGTGTGTTGATGATTGTGTAAAATAGAAAGATAAAAGGTGTTATGCATTGTGGCATTACAATAATTATTATTACAAACACCAACATTTTCCATTTATGACATGACAATGACAGAAATCAATGTTAAGCCTTGTTAACAATTATGTTATTGATCCGTCATCTTCCCTGCAACTTCTCAATGGCCAAACATTTCTTTTACAAGGAAAAACTGATCCGATGCGAGAACAGATGTAATGATCATCCATCAAAATTTTGATGTTTTTTTAGTTTGCTACAAATGACATTAAAAACAGGAAGATTATTCCACTGATGGCTGATCTGATAACGATAACATTCTGTAAAGAGTCAATTCTACACATATTTCGCTTTTTTCCAATGATACGCTCTCCGCACATTAGTATTCTCGCCTGATATTGAAAAAGAACGAAATGTCAACTTGTAATAAAAATGCTGAGGCTGGAACTGCATGGTAGCATGGTTGTTAAAAGTTGTTTTTTTGCGATTTCTACAACTTTGTAGTGCCGGTAAATTACACCTTTTTTGCCGAAACTAAAAGGCTATAATATGTAATTGATACGTTACATTACAGCATGCCCTGAAGCTGACAGCATTCAGAGTAGTTGTGGTAGGAGTGCTGACGGAGCCAAAACCAAGTTGTTAAAACTACACTAGAAGTTTGAAGGTTGCTACTGAAAATACGTTCTTTAAAAAAAAACTTCTTTTTGACAGCCACACCATTTTAATGGTCTTGGTTTTGGTTGATATTGTATATGGGGACAATAGTAAAACTATCACGCTTAAAGTTGAGTCACAGACCTCAAAACGGAATCAGAAGAGTTGATACCGATCACAGGCTTGTGCGGTTGTTAAAAGATGTGCTTAAGAACTTGTAAATCAAATGAGCCTTCTCCATTCAGCCTTCAAACTTATTAGGATGATGATGACTGACGACTGATTGACAAACCAACAATTTATCGCACAAACAACTGAAAAATCACTGGTACTAGTGACTGCTAAAGTGTGGAATTTGCTACAGAGCCACTATCGTCTACTTTGGAAGTGCTATTGTTTGCAAATGACCTTTCACTTTCTAGACACATGCGTCAACTGCAATTTGTATTGATGGCAAACAACGCACCGTGTTGCAGCCTATTTAGACTCAACTGTTATGTAGTTGTTGCTGTGCTCGTCGAGTGTAATATGATATAATTTAAATGGCTTTTTGGGATAGCAGGCAGCAGTAAAAACACAATGCAGCGCTGCTTATTCCCAATAAATATACATGCAATGATCACTCAGATCAGTGCAGCGTGAACTTGTTTTACGAAGTGTTTACTACAAGCTGCGTTTTCGTTTGTGCTAATTAAATTTCGAACGAATGAATGAGGAAATCATTTAAATTCGTCACGTAAACAGCCAGCCTGTCGTTTGGCAAAATTCTAAAATGGCACTGACTTAAGTTTTGACTTTTTGGCTTGACCCAAATACAGCTGGGATAGCAATTCTCAAAAGTCCGTTTTACATGCCTCCAATGTTCGGTTGAAAAGGTTAAAAATAAGGTGACATGTGGATAATTCGATTGATTTAAGTAAAGACTGTTCACCGACGGTTTAGTTAAGATCATAAAACCTTAAGCTGGGGTTTGACCTCTAAAAGCCCATCGGCATTCCCTTTTACACGGCCTGCGTCCTCAGATAGTCTTGTCTACAAACCTTATCTCTTTACAAGGTAATTACCTTTAGTTCATGAACTTGACAATCCTTAGACCATTGGGTGATGAATGTTATGCGACAAATTGATGACGAACAATTAATAGAATCACGAATATTACACGACGAAATAAATCACTACCTTGCGCACTAAAGTGAATCCTGACTTGCTGGATTCTGTTTCAGTGTTTCAGTATGAGTAGTAATATCCGGCCCACTTGAGAGTTGGAATTGGAAAGTAGCTAATATTTCAAAGATCACGCACACCGGTTGTGTCTCATGACGTAAACGAGCTGCTTGATATATTTATTTTCTGGTCCACACTTTCAAGTTAAACAATGGGAACCACCGTCCTGCGTGTAAAAATGAAATGGTCCCATTATTTTACAATAATCTCGTTATGCAAGAAAAGAATGACCAAAAACAATAGAATAATATGTTTCTACTGCATTATTCTGACACTTACATGTAATAATAATAATAAAATAGGGCGAACGATTGAAACATTTCAGTGCTTCTCATTCCAGATTAATTCTAGTCCGAACAAAATTAAAAGAAACTGGAGCTTGCTTTTTCCATTTAAAATTTTTACACCTCACTTTATACTCCATTATAATTTTCTACCGACTTTCTACTATATTTTAATGACTTTGACCAGACTAAAACAGTCACAGTGACACCAAAAAATCAGCTCTCATAAGATAACGCCGCAAACTGGAGGACGATCCATCCACATCTCGCATGCTACTCATCATAATGACATAGGTTCATTGTGAATATTACTTATCAGCAATTTTTAATCCACTGTGTCTATGAACGATAATGGGTGCTGATTAAATACATATCAATAGATTAAGTGCATGCAACCCAAAATCGATAAGAGGCGTTGGAAGTTGGAATGCTAAACTGGGGCAATAAGATTTCTGAAGAGATTTACATAATGGAACGTCTTCAATGCTCAAACTCAGAAATACTTGAGTTGTCAGTTACCACTGAAGTTTTCAAGATCATTAAACTACGGCGTATGGTCAATCAATATAATAATATAGTTGTAAGCGTATTGATATGTATTATTATCTGCTTTGTATGGAATCGAGTCATCATAATTGCAGAAGTCACGCAACCACCGATGCAAATGGTATAATATTATTGCATAATAATTTCTGCATACGGCGTGTATTAATTAGAATTCTTAAATACAGTGCGCAGCGTCCTCAATTGGGAATTTGGTTGCGATCAATGAGACAAACATGAATGAATGTATGCATTTTTAATAGCCCATCGTCAGCTATATTCCAACGAAAACCATTTAATGACTGTTTTATATCACCCCAAAATTACTGTGCTTTTAAAAGGCATCTGGCAACGAAAGGTGCAATAAAAGGACACGATCTACTATATCCTCTATACTTTTCAACTACATGTGTGCAAGGTACGTGTTCGTACAATATTATGGTACTTAAAGCAATGAGGAAAGCACTTTTTAAATTAGTCATAGTAAACAATCACATGGGGTTTTTTGAGGTTTTTGAGTTCGCATCATTAAAAAAACGGATGTAAGCAAACAGAAGTAAAAATATCGAAACTTGCTTTCCATAAATTTGAAGTTGCTAGTAGTTCTGCCAAACATGCGAGATTTGACATTGCCGTGCTAAGGTGTATGATGTAGTAACTCACACAATGTTTGTATGAGTGAGGCAGTAGCCCAACCACACGTGTTACGTGAAGGTAATTAAAGTTCTTTGTTTCCTTCACGCGTTTTCTTTTATCCCGATGGGATTTCCTTTGCCAACACGATGCCGAACGTGGTAGATGTTCAAAAAGGAAGGAACTCGTGTTATTATCCAAACTACTTTTAATAATAATCCGAATACTCATTTCATTCTTATGTTACGTTGATTGCATCATGCCAATCAGTCAAATTATGTCTTGAAATTTATATTCTAGGTTATATAAAAGCCATTTGAAATTGCCAAAGATTCAAAAACAACCAACTAAGATATAGGTTACGCTATGCACAGAAAATACAAACGCGCTTCTGAGTTTACACAGCATCATGATAAGCATCCTATTTTCCATCAAGATCCAAATAACTTTTTGTGCCTTTTGTCATCAAAAGGTAAACAAAGACAATTAAAGTGTACTACTTATTAATTGAGCTCCATGTATAAAAAGTTGACGTGCAACATTCAACTTGTTATTCAAATCGTATGATATCATTCTATTTTTTCATCTCTAAATACTCTGCCGACTGATGGATAATGTACCTTGTAAACAACCCTTTTTTCATATAGAACTCAAGATAAAATAGATTTTTAACAAGCTACTACAATATACATGATGTGATGATGAACGACTATGGTAATTTCTGCGCATCCTATTTTCCTATTAATTACTGTTGCTTAGCAAGTGAATCCTCTGAAACTATTGTATAGCTGAAGCAGACACAAGTATATGTGTAAGCACTTGGCTTTACTTGCTTTGAGAGAAAAAATTGCTATCGACTAACCATATAGGAAGATTGTTAAATCCACTTCAGCATTTTATGACATTTATTTTTTCCTAATTAAATCATTTTATTGTTTGGGCTCCAGCAAAAGGAGTAGGAAGTTTTGTAGCGAGATGGTCTCTTTCAATAATCTATGCATTTCCAGCATCTGTCATCGACAGACCTAGGCGAGTCGTGCAAAGTGTTTTCAACCTGTGTACTTCTGATCGGTGATTGATGAATGAGCACTTAAAATGGGCACAAAGTGAAATACAATAGAAGTAGCTAAAAATCACTTGAGACGTGATTTTAACAAAAAAAAACTGTCAGTTTAAGTGATGTCAATTGCCATTTACTGACAATTGCAATAAAATGCTGATGTTGATGTGCTACTGGTGTCTAGTCTGAGTCCAACTCAACTTTGCATTGTTGGTTGCCTCATGTTTTTATGTAATACGCGATGAAAATTTAAAGTTGACAAGTCAACATGACTTGCAAATACCGTGTAAAAACGCATGTTAACTGTAGTTTAATTTAGGAGCAACATCAGAATGCAATGCATCACAGAAAGAGAGATTTGTCAGCATAGCATCGGCCTCCAGCTTCTGCTTTTTTGCTACCTTTAAAAACCCCATTCAAAAGAGTCAGTGAGGACGAAAAGGAAAATGCTACGTTCATTACAATTGTTGATGATTGCACCGTAGCCGAAATGAGTACCAAAATTGAGTTCCGTATTTTGACGAATACTGATTGTGATTGCTAATCCAAATCCCTTAATAAGTTGCTCTATTTTATATGTAAACTGATGTTGCTGTTGCTGCATTTTCATATGTAATTTTTTCATGGTATGCGGCAGTGCCTTTTCTGTACCACTTTTTTCCAGTGAGTGAGCTCGAGCTCCCAACTTCCACACAAATCATGTTGCGTTGCTCCAATTGAATATGTTGCACTGCCCTAAGGTAACATTTTGATGATGTTAAGTGAGGTAGAAAAGCAAATCAATAGCACAAAAATCAATGGGTGAAAAAAAAATGCGAATGAAATTGGGATTGTACACAACGCGACCAGCGGCATGGCCGCGTGCAATTTGTGTTTAATTCTGTTGTACATTCTGCCTCAATTGTTGATACGAATAAATATTTCTGTAGGAATGGAAAATGACTACATTGCATTGCAGTTTACTTGAGCTTAGCATTAGGTAAGTAAGAAGTGCACATGGCATGCTGTGATTGCAATTGGCACGATGCGCCGCTGTAAACATAAAAGTTGTGTGAGTCTTCGAGATGAAAACGCCTTTACCAATTGGAGGGTCGATAATTCCATTTGCGTACCTGAACTGAACCTGTACCCCTAGAAGCAAAAAGCCGCTTGAACAAAGCAAAGCAACAAATTGTAAAAATAAAAAGGAACAATAAAAAATTTTGTTGTTTGTTGTTTTCCATAATGATTCTTCTTCTGGTCCAAAATGTTTCAATGGATAGAGACATTTCTCGAAAATATATATAATTAATAGGGGGATAAACCGCTGGAATTGTTGAATTGGATTGGAATTTGAGTTGCTGGAGCTGGATAAATTGAGTTTGAGA
The DNA here is from genome assembly GCA_034697805.1 of Orchesella bifasciata. Taxonomy (NCBI): domain Eukaryota; kingdom Metazoa; phylum Arthropoda; class Collembola; order Entomobryomorpha; family Orchesellidae; genus Orchesella; species Orchesella bifasciata. Next base: position 23,401 of record JAQGAP010000498.1, on the reverse strand, counting down.
GATAAAGTGCAAAAAAGAGGATGAAAATAAATGGTTTCTCTGCAAGTTTTTGTACATCTCAAGAGATAAACAAAGTAATGTTTCAACATCACTCATGAGAAATATTTGCGTTCATGATCTAAGTGTCTCTTTTTCTAGTTGAGGTTGGTAAGGTTTAACCCACCGATCTGTTGTTTTGAGCATGTTGACGAACCTTGAACTGGACCAAAAATAATTTATTGAGTTTGACAGACCTCTCCAGGCAATGCAAGAATAGATAACAGATAACCGCAAATTACCAAAGGTTTACATAATCAACCTTATTATTACACCGCTCATTAAATTTTATTCGAACTTAAAAGTGTGATGGAATCTGCTTCTCTATCTTGCAGGATCAAAAAATTCATGAATCAAGACAAGCATTTGTCCTCTGCCAAAAAATCTTGTGCCCTCTGCACAACCTTCGTTTCATTTTGCAATTTAGCTTCGACAATTTTTGCACATTCGTTCTGACTGAAGATTGATAGGTAATGTCATTTTGCTATTTCTTGGCAGAATCAAAGCCAGGGCGAAGGATATGTAGAGTTTGTTGGGTATGAAAACCTTTGGATGGAGATGGAACGATATCCAATGCAGCACCACAAAACAACTGGTGTCACTAGTGATTATGAGTGCGAAGTGCACTTAAATATTGGGGGTTACCGCAACATGTCTGCCTTGCCTTGATCCTGATCCTTACATAAAATTGGAGATTTGTGGCAATATGTTTAAAATTTCAAATTATTAATGAATGTTCTGATACATTCGCACTTTGAAGGAGTTACAACCACATACACGCAGCAAGCATGTAATTCCTTTTATCAATGCACACACGGTGCATTGATTACATTGTGTAGCAAAGTTACAATCTTGAACATTTTTTAAAGAAAATAAGATGATTAGTTGATTAATGATGGAGGATCAAGCGAAAGGTAAAATATAACACGATAGCACGCTCCGTTGAATGACGTGTCCTAGATAAACATGTAGTTAGTTACCTTACTGTTTTCGCGGAACCTAACTAATATGCACGAATGTAGTTTTTAAGATGGCGTACCTGAAAAGTGACAATAACACTTTTTTAGCAACTAAGCAATTGCACGTTAAACTGAAGCGAATTTCATGGAAAAAACAAACGAATGGTTATGTTATTCTTTGACAACCTTGATCATTGTTGCTTGATCCTGACCTTTATTAAAACAAATATTGCGAAAATGGTAGTCATATGCTGTAATAGCAACCTGTGCGACGTTTCTTGTAGTAGCAAGCTTTTGCAGTTGGAACATTTGTCTGTAATGAAGTATTTCATGACCGAATCATTAGTTTAGTGGCACTGGCACAATAATCTGAAGACGAAAAGTTTTCCATTGCACTGGAAGCAGTGGAGCATGAACACATGACCAATCCTTCATGATCAGGTGAGGATGCTAGGAACTGGCAGAATATCTTCAAAAATGACCACATATCGGGAAAAACTGTGACTGAATACTGTGAAATTGGAAGAACGCATATAAAGACGACTATATAGTACCAAAAATTCCAACTATTGACTGGATATTGCTCGAATGTCATGGCGAATGCTTTGTTCATAATGAATTCATAGTCCATTGCGTAAGTTTTTGAATAAATTCCAAGGCAATTTCAAGGTGAGTTTTATTGAAAAATGTTCAGAGATTTATCTAAGGGTGAAAGTATAATTTGATACGAGTTGATTGTTGCTCGAAACCAGGAAAGTCTTAATGTACCGAAGAATGCTTATTTAAAACAACGATTTGACTACTTGAATGCTTCTGCTTACTAAAAGATCTATGCATGTCGCACGAAAGCATAACTTTGTATTTATCATTAGTATCATTGCATATGGGAAATGTAATGAACATTGCAGTAGGTTGATGAAAACGGATGACTTCGTATAATTCGCTCTTCGATGTTTATTTTATTTGGCGACGTTCTTGTCCTTAACAGTTTCTAACGCGCTTTTTCGCAAGAAACGAGTAATAAAATGTACAATTATTGTATATGCGGATGCGTTAAATACAAATTAAGCATAAAAGTAAAACACTCCAAAATTTTACTCCGAACTAAACAAATGGCAAAGGAGGTAAAAGTAACGATCATAACCAGTTTTCTATTTTTAAGATTACGACATTAAAATGAGGGATTCCGTGAAACAATTGGTCTAAAAATTTTTTTGAAAATTATTTAATTGCATTAAATTCATTCATTTGTACCATTTAATAGGTTTTAGTTTTAACTACATTAGTTCCGTTCTCATCAAACAAGGGTCACATTATTTAAAGATCTAGGTATAATTTGTTGGTTTCCCTTGTTCTACCTAAATCGTTGAAATATTGTTGATTTGGTTCCATGTCATATGATTTCGTTCCAATAACTTACGTATACTTTTACATTACATCAAGATACTGCTCAACTGCACTCCAATTCTCTTTGGTTAACATTTGCTTTCAAATTTGCTGTTGTTATTACAAGCCTAATCTAACTCTTATCAAAATGGGCTTAATAACAGTCTGGGCCACCTTTAATTTATTTATGGGGGAAATTAAAATATCCATAACAGGGAGTTTAATTGCTGCAAAACCATAAATATGGTGGAGAGTACAACGAAAGTTAAAATGGGCCAAATCAATTGGAAAATAAATAAATTGCTAATATTATAAAACCTGCCAGTTCGACGTTTGAAGTCATCTATCTGGACGACGACACGATGAAGTTTCCCTCAATTTATGCACGTACGAAGAAACCTTAAGGCAACTAACTTGAAAGTCAAATAGTTGGGTAAATTAATTTTACATTCTAAACTTACTTAAAATATACATGGTAAACAATGCGAATCGAAAACATATACATACATGTAGCTATTTTACATTGAAAAATGCGCTTATCGGAACGAAGACAACCATTTCTGAATCGCTAACGGCTTTGACGTAGCCGTTTCTATTAACGTGTGCGTTAATTTGCCTATAACAAATGTTGAAAGAACCCAGAACGGGATTAATACATAAGTGAGTGGAAGATTCCAACTAGGAAATTCAAGTTTTAAGCACAATAATACCTGAAGAGCTAGCTTCAACATGACAATCGCGACTATTTGCACTTTTCTTGTGATAAACGCAGAACAAAATTCTAATGGCTCGGTTTTACACCTACTAAAAATTGAAAACCACGCATAGGTTAGGACAGCTACATCAAAAATCCACATGGGAATAAAAACTATAAACCAATTCCACTGCGTCCTTTGATCTAGACGGATAACTAATAGAATTAAAAACACTAAACAAAGAAACCACGTTATTAAGGCACGATGAAGAACCGCCATGGCTTACGTAATAATTTCGTTGTACTCTTTGGAGTAAAAATTAGTGTGTCACAAAAACACTTAAATTGCACCAGCATACCCATACGGGTTATGCTAAAATATTACAAATATCATTATGTTTAAACATGTCAGTACAGAAAGGGATGGAAGATGTTTTCTAGAACATGAAAATGAAGAAGTTAAGATTTCACATAACTACCAATAATCTTAAGTTTTCTGGAGCAAGTCGAAACTATTAACAATTAACATATACTACTGATAACATTTATTTGCTTAAAGCAAGTCTCTTCAGTTTGACGTTTCTGCAATAAGTTAATTTGATGTTGACTGCAATACCTCCCTCATACGAATCCTGAACCTCCGATTGGAACTTAACCTGAAAGTATTTAGGGAATTTCAAATTGTTATAATACCAATTTAAAATGTTACTAACTAAGAATTTTCTGCTATCACCTTTTTTTCGAGTGGACAATAAGATATCCTTCAAAAGGGATTTGTAGTTGTCCCTCATCTATTTCAACACCCTTGGGATTTAGCAGTAACTCAGCCAGCTTTCACTAAAACATGAAAAATTAAAATATTGTAATGACAGTTAGCAAATACAGTTGTACTTTGTGCACAAATAGAAATAGAACTATATTAATTTACAGGATACCTAAATAACTTGCGGTTTCCTGTATCATTTATTGGATTTTCGTTGAGTAATACGTCAGTAAAATGATAACTTTGTTTAAACCATGTATGTATTGCTCAACGCGATTTTTAACACCTACAGCTTGACTTACATTACATAATATTTTGGTCGATCTTACTGCCAACAACAGTTCAAATGTGAGAACTCCTTGGAAGTTTAGCCGGGTTGATGTGCGACAAGCAGAAGGAATTGCTTCATGAGTGGAGGTAACCCAAACCTGTCATAGTATACTTTTGTGTATTGCATCAGTATGTGCGTTTAAATGTAAAGTGATTGCATGGGATACAATGAATCAACATGCATAATATTATACACATTGTAACTGTAACTAATTTGGTAATTTCAATGTATAACCAGAGTTATTTATCGCACAAAGCTACCGTTTGTAACACTATTTTTAAATCAGGTATTAGGCAAAACTGCCACATAACCGAAACACGAATTGAGATATCATGTATTTTAGACTTTATATGTAGTAATTCGTTGGGGTTCTTAAGACTGTTGTATCTGCAATTCCATTAGTTGAAGTCAAATACAAAAATACCATGTTTTGCATAATAGCATTATTTACGTACGGATTCAAGGTGTAAATCTAATACAGCCTTGATATCAATGTCTTTCGAGCCTAATTAGGTTCACATAATACGTCTTCAATATTATGTATGATTGAAACTTAATAACGACGAAATGGTTCATTGAACCGACAGTATCTAGATAATAGGATGGCTTAATGGGCCACCGTGTACCATACAAACATTTATGATTCCATAAGACGGAGCAAAAATTTCATGTCAGCTTCGTTTAAGAGCAACTTCATCAAAATACCTAATATGCATTTTTGTATTGCATCCTGCTGCAACACAAATTGCGAAGATTTGTAATTTTTTTTTCAGTCGGCAGTCAAAAGACCTTGCAATTTGCATTGTACTATATACCACATAGACACAAGGTACCTTATCGCGGTTTCCTGACTTGCATGTCTTAAACGATTGCTCGCAATCATGCAATTTTTGGATGAGAATGCTGGAGCCAACATTGTCTGGCTGGGATGCTTTTCAGTGTAATTATCTTGGAGGAAATTGCTGCTGGCGTTATTCTTTCAGTACATCTATCTGCGCTGTGCGTACTCTGTAAGTACAACAAAAAATTGCAAAACTAATACTGACCATGTACAATATACAACTAGCATGCATACGATGAATCATATAATAAGTTATAATATGTGACTTGATAATATTTTTGGTACACATTGTATACCGGCAGCTATACATTCATATTTCAGTATATTGTATGTAGATACCAATGGCATACCTACCTAAATCGCGTGTATATGTATGCGGAATGCATGTGCTCGCAAATGTGATTACTATTTCCTTGAGATCATCATAAAATATTATTTGGCATTGTGTAGTGCTTCAGTGCCTGACATTTTCGTCATCTTCTAGACGTCTGTGAATTAAGTGCTATAGACAAGTACAAGGTAGTCATTCGGGCATTTTGTTACACCTGAGCTCATTAGAATTCCCAGCTTTTGAATACAGAACAGCGTAGGTGGAAGAAAAGAAACTTTGTACTTTACAAACTGCGTTTTAATTTTCCTATTCCAGTGAAATCTTAAAAGTTTTCCAAATACAAGAAATGTGGCTTGTGACTGGGTATTAAGTGTAGCAACAAATCAACTCTTCTGGAGTGTGTGCTATATTCAAAACTTAATATACATGTATATATGAAGGTGTTCTGGGATTACTTTCTACCAAAACAATAAACAAGGGTTTCCTTTGTACGGAGGACGGGGAAGAGAGGAGTGTGTTTTTCCTTTGAAGCGGAAATATTATTTGTCATTGGTGTACTTGTATACGGCATTATTACACCTCTTGCTTGCAGTGGAAAATTTTTGTCAGGCCTTTGACATTCGTGCAGGACCTGAACCTTATTCTAGTGACGGTGGCGACACGCTGTAAAGCATGACATTCCCGTGAAACTTACTGGTCTGGCATTTGCAACCGTTTGGCTGTGGAAGGACAATTGTTTTTTTCTTTTTCATTTTGCTTCCTCTTCCCATGAAACAAAAAAACACTACGTCAGATTGAGTGAATATATGTTTGTCACAGAAGCTGTGTTGAAACTTGGAAGGACTTTTAGAATAGGTATGAAAACAACAAGTTACATAAAAACTAATTAAATTATTGATTTAAAATGAAATGAGTAAAGGATTCTTTTGTAAGTTACTTGGGGAAAACAAATTCATGCATATTTGTCATGCGAGGAAATAGACCAACTTCATTGCATACCAGATTATACAAACTTCGAACATTGTACTGCTCTTGTGTGAATCGCAACATGTTGGAAGGATGAATTTTTAGAGCACAAATAACTCCTCGTGAATTTCAAGATGAGTCTCTAGGACTTCATCCCGACAAATGGAAATAGCACATTAGTTCGGCACAAAGAATGGTGGAAATAAAATAGGTAACTAGGCTACAGACAGCATACAAAGTCTGATAGGACTCTTGTTTGTTTAGGCGATTGTGTATATTATATAAAAAATATATATGCATCCCGGAGCCCATTATATGTGATCCATTCTCAGTGATTCATTCAAGTGAAACTAGAACGGTGGAAGAGTTTAAAAGATAATGCGGTATAGTTTTTCGGATTGAAATTGAAAGTATAATACTGTGGCGTGATCCTCAATGCATCTTATGTTCAGAGGACAGTTTAAAGTTTGGCTATTTTATTACATTAATGTCACACACCAGCATTAACTGTAAGATTATCTGCGGACGGAAAGAGTATGCATAAATATCATAGCACATTAGTGGATGCAAATTTCTCCCTTTGGAATTTCCATAATCGTCCCGCTCAAACTTTTCTTTCGTATTTAATCAATAATCGGATCAACCTCAACAAAATTTGCATGCATTTTAGTAATTTTACTGCATTTTCGAGATCAGTGTCTGCTCAAATGCGAGACTCACCTCATTCGTTAGACACGAGCAATACATGACTGCTATCAAAAACCATTTGTACTTTCACTATGAATGTGGACGAACTGAGAGGCTGTCTTGTTGTTTATACGTATCTATTTTGCGAAACATGAGCTCTCTTTTCGTTGCACCAAAATAGTTCAGAGATATATCAAAATCAAGTGGCACTGCATGTACGTATTCATGATAGCTTTTGCATGTGAAACTTTTTTATTCGTATTATTTCTGCAATACGACAAAAAGAATGTTTCACCTTACCCTACCTAACGAACATGTACAGAAGAAGATGAACATACAAAGGGGCATACATACTTCCATACAAAAAGCTACATTATAATCACATTGGTATGATCCCGCAAAGTCCTAGACAAAAGTCAATCTAGGAATTTACGGCGCATATTATCCCCAAGACGTCATTTCCTTTCCTTCTTTTCCATTTCCCAAACTTATTTTCCCTTTTGTAATTCATGTACACTCTAATTCCTTGGCTGGTTTCGTGTGCCTGTTATTAAATAGCTGCTACCGCGTCTCATCGTCTGTTTAGCTGGCTTAATAATTTAGTGAGACATGTGTGCCAATAGCTAAATTATGTGATGTTCCTCTTAAATCGTTAATTTACAATATTTACAAACTCATCTTGCAAAAAACAGACATGCTTTTGAGGACATGAACATGAAACTCTACTTGTGCACGGAGAAAGAGTGAGTGAGAGACGCTTGTTTAAAACATGTGACGTGACGCTCTCGATATTTGTGACTCCTACGGAAAACAGCAGCCTAAGTCAAGAACTAAATGGCCATAGTGATCCTGCTTTGTATACATACAATGTAGTCGTCAGTATTTTCGGAGCGGGGCTTACAGCGCTGCGCAAGTTTCATTGAGTTTTTTTTTCACAATGCTCTTCTATTGTGGAAGAAAACGGGGAAATGAACCTACGTTTGGAGGTTCATAAATAAGTATCTATACCTTATACCATGCTCATCCAGACGGCTTTACCGTAGTTGACTCTTTTATATTTTGGGAATTTTCATGTGTGGACAAGTAGGCGAACCTAAAGTCCTTAAGCTTTCCTGTCTGCATACCCTGCTTGAGCTTTAGAAGCACTGCAATAGTAACGATATTGGGAAATGTGCAGAAAATATGCACAAATCCTTGCTCCACAATATCAAATGTAGCTATAAGTCTTGTCCTGTTGTTCCATGGGCAAAATCATGTAGTGCTTCCAACTACGTACCACTATACTACCACCTTCCGCTTCTCTCTGTTCGTTTTGTCCTAAGCATATATGCCCTGTTATTCCTCTGACATCACTCTGCCGTTGAGGTATACAAACGTTAGGCCCCAGCAATATTGTTCTGATATACAAGTTCAGAGTTTGCTTTCGCTTTCGTACACACACAAACCCACGTACTAGCATACTTAGCACTACAGCAGTGAGACGTTGTGTATTAGTGCTACTTTACTTCCTCTCGCGATCCTGAGCCTCCTTCCTCGCCTTTTCTCTCCATCTTCGCAGTGTTGAACTAGAAGACTTTGAATGCATACGTGCATGTGAGACCACGCAAATCCAAACCTTTTACTACAAGGGACTTGATCATTTTCACTGGGGCTCTCGTGTTTTTGGCGATAACTATTAAGCTGAGGGCTTAGGGCTTGTGCTGGAATATTAATTGCAATTCAACCTTGAGTGGGATTTTTCTTCGTCTTTATTAGTTCCAAAAGAGAAAAGGTGGAGAGAAAAGTGGAAACGATTTTTAGGGGAAAGATCATTGTGGTGTGGCCACAACACTGAACTAGTTCCGACCTGTGGTTCTCTGTGAAATACATCAATCCAGTCTTGAACAAGCTTTATTACGGATTGGGTGAATTATTCATATCCGAACATAAGAATCAATTCTGTTTTCATGATTTCGTGTAAATGATCTAATGAAACAAGAATTCTTCCGCATTTGAAAGTGAATCGATTGGTGTTTTGGTTTATGTAAAGAGTTCAATTCCGAGCACATCTTGTACATCAAGGATTCCTGTTCACGCTTGGATATTTAGATACCTACTTACCAAAAAGCCTGGTTGGAAGAACTGGAGGCGTAAGTTGGTTTATTGTATATCCAGTAGTTAGTTCGAATCTTCACCATGAGTCATTATTCGTAAGAAAATTTCAGTAGAAAGAAGTGCACGTGGATGAGCAATCACAATGCGCAATTTTGAACAATGAAATTTTATTGTGTTTCTTATGGAGAAACTACTGATTGCAAACTAGAAAGAACCTGCATGACGTGCGCTTTCTTGGTATGCATCATTGTCTCTTTATAAATCCAGAATGCAGCTGCAGATGCTTTCGATATACTGTTACATTTAATGCTCTTAAAAACAAAGATGACAGCTCATGAGCGTGCCATCCGACACCATTTCTATGCTATTCGTGGTAAAGCGTGTTGTCAAATACATGGTGTTTCATACTAGCATGATTCATTCATTATATTTTATGGCACATATATATTATACTGGAAATCTAATGTGAGCAGATGCTATAAAAGTCGATTGCTTTTACAATTAGAGAATACGTTGGTAAGCATTTCTTCGAAAGTCATTTACGTTATGATTATTTCCTTGGCTTCCGGGTTAACTGGAATGATTAATTTGTCACAGCTTAAATTCTCATTGATGTCATTGAAAAATTGCAGCTGCGATAATGAAAAGGGGATGTAGGAATTAAATTCAGTCAATACCACGTATTTTCGGAGCACGTTATACATACCATTAAAGGTTTATTTAGGACACGACTACTAATTGCAGTTTCAGAGTTTTTGTGAACACTCTTAAAAGATAACGTGGTGTAATTTCTTTCGTGATTTTTAAACAAGTGCAAATTGATTCTTTGGTATTCAACTAAAGGTAAAGTTAATTGTTGCATGCAGTTTTTATTCATGGTAAACTGGTGATATCCAGTTCTTGTTGGTAAATGGACAAATCAATCCGTAAGCCGGTATTGTCATTCATTTAGCATTTTAGCAGCAAGTGTGCACGTGATCGGAGTAGCTTGGCATTGTTTTGTTTGTTTACACCTGAAACGCCCTGGAAGAAATAGCAAAGTGGTAAAAAAATACTTCGGGCCCATATACATAAGGTAGTTAAACAGCTCATGAACTCATCTATGCAACCTTGGTTATATCACTTATTGTTGATGGCAAAGCGTGTGTGCAGTTTATACGTAATCTCGTAAGTATTAGATCATGCTCAACTAAGCTTAGGCAAGGCAATCCAAGTTAATGCTCCCTAGATCTTAATGCGGTATCATGCATGCATATTTCATAATAGTATTTACCTAATGTATGTGCATGAATGTGAGAAATAAGTACATACAATATATATCTGCGAGCTATAATTTGGGTGCTGATGCCGATTTATATTATGCATTTTATTTAGTGCTATAAGTCGAAGCAAAAATGAGCATAAACTACCGTACTAGACTAAAGAGGGTCCATCAAACATCTATTAATCATTTTATTCCAAATCCGGCGCAGGCCTTAAAGCAAACAAAAAGCAATATAGACATATGACGTATTATACACATGTATTTGCAAAATTTAATTATAAATATAGCATATTATGGAAAATAGGGTGCTCATGTTTTGTTTTGAAACGCCAGGCATCGATGGAAAGTTACTACGTTTTTATGGATTTCTAACCAAGGAAGGCAGGGCCCTGCCACACTTGGATGTTAGCATGTGTAAACAAAACAGTGAACAACAATCATTTCTAGGATATAAATGAGTCGAAATTTGCAATCTATTCTTCTGGTAACCTGTTGTTTAATCATCAGCATATTTTTTAACATTCTCCTTAGATGTATAATTCGTAGAAATAAGCAATGGGCTTGGATAACAGTATTAACTAACACGTAGAACGTTCAGGGAAAAATATCTTCAGAGTTTGGCCATTTATATTATGCGTGAAGTTTGCCATCAGTCATGAAAGCATCTCTATGATTTGCAGCGCAGAATATATTTCTATCTAGAGTCTACTCTCCTATAAATATTTATGTGTATGCCTGGTGGACTCATTTAGATGCAGACTCGTGAGTTTTAATGACTACTGGCTAGGTAATTGCACTTCCATTTCCATTATCGTAGCATCGTCGACATGAAACTTTATAGTCGATAATTCATAAGGAGCAAATGTTACGATGCGAGTCATTATGGTCTTAATATGACATCTGACTTACATCCTTATTGTCAGGATGTATATGAACACTTCATTACTAATTCACACTTGTCTAGGCGCCGTACAAAGACAACTCAGCGTCTTTCCTTCCTAAATGAGTTTTGTCAACTTTAGTTTGACCAGAGGAGCGTGAAGCTACATTTCATCAACAACAGCTCTGATAAGAAGAATCCAGGTACGTTTTGCAAAAATAGCGAGACTCATCTTGAGACAGATAGGGCACTGTGGAAGCGAACTATAATGTTCTGTACGTGTAAGATATGTGTATGTATGTATGCATGCATGTACACTACCGCTATACAACAGTAAATGTACATATATATTGGAGACAGCTGCCGTTTCTTCCAAAAATTATCTGAACGAAATGAGTTAACATTAAAAAGAAACTGTGCTTTGGCTGAGTCATCAACTATTTATTTAAAAGCTTATCAGACGCTTCCTGACCTAAAGTATTGACTCAAACTGCATGCACTTCCAAGTTTGTCATTTGTTGTCTATCCGGGGGCTACGGTGCTTTGATAAAATGTTCGTACGGTCAGTCGAAAAACCTCATATCCAATTTGTTAATTTAGCACATGTCCATCTAATCTATTATCTATTGATGTACGTATGTATTTATATATACATAATATACGTATGTTTATATAGAAAAGTGCATCAAAAGCCATTCATACTCCAGTATCACGCTAGCTTTTTGGCAAGAGAATAATTGGCAATTGGTTGGTTCATACTGACTATTTCCGGTCGATTTCCATTTCTTTCCGTCTCAGCCGGTTCCCTGCCTCAGATTTGAACCAATACGGGACGGAACATTGCGAACGGGAATCAAAGTTGAGTGCTAATGTAATGTAAATAGATATGGGTGCGGAGTGTGCCAGTTGCATGGGAACGTGAAGCAGGTTCCATCAATTATGCCGCAAATATATATTTCTTACTTGTGTATGTATGTAGTTTATGATGATGCATGTTGCTTAACACAAATTATTCAGAACTCTGAGCCTTTATCGCAATAATGTGGTATCGTTTGTGGCATTGTAACAACATTGTAATGTAAGTGAGAATTTGAGTATTTCTGTATCTTGCCGGGAAAAAATCATTGTTTTTTGTCTGACACTACAATCGCATGATTTTGAGTAAGAAAACCTAACTCATATTGCATATAGTTCACAAGAAAGGAAGAAAATTAAACCATACAGTTAGTGACGTTCAGAAGCTCATAACTATAGGCAAGCAGAAAAGACTATCCGAGTCATTTGATACCACCAAGTATGACGTACTACAACGTACATACATGGTATTTACACTGTGGTTCATTGGTTTTTAATTAACCACGCTTATGCTTGTCTTTGGAAAAGGGAAACCATGTACAATATCAAATTTTTTGTTGACAAGTGGAAGCCAAACGATACATGAGTACAATGCAATGGATTCTTTCTCCATAGTATCAGTTCATCACGTTGACTCACGAGCTAGCGTGACTTATTATTGTACAGAATTCTTGGGTATTGTGTATGCTTCACATGAGGCATGCCAACCGTCAAGTCATCAATGCTTTAAAGCAAAGAAATTCCGATAAAAAAAGCATCAACTTCCGTATTTGGGTAGCTGCATTTGTAAAAGAGACAAGCTTTTTGATTCGGGATGCATGAGCATGAAGGTTGCATGAAGATGTAAAGTGGGCATTTGTCTCATGTACCTATGTATATTTGTCACATTGATGCACAACCCACTTATGACTATCTCGTTTTTCATTGCCTTTGAACTAGAAGTTAAGTGTTAAGTGATCGGTAGAAATAGTTACCGCCACTTACTAGAATTTACTGCCGCACGCTTTATTCTGCGGTCTTCAAGTCCACGTTTTATTTTCAGATGCAAACTACTTGCAATCATAATACAGATATATATGTAATATTGCTTTTTAATGAGCGCCTCTATAATGGACACGAACTGGCATTTAGGTGTAGTTCTATATACGGCAGTACTTTAGTCATTAATTCATGCTCTATAATGTTTTATGTCGTATACCAGAAATAGAAAGTTAATGACAATATACAAACGATCTATTGGAAATGCGATAACAAGTATTGTCAACGGTATATAACAATACCACGAGGCTCATAAATTGGAGAAGCATTGTGGGCACGCTTAGCAATGAACTGAAATTTAATAACTTATTTTTTCCTATTGTTTTCCTTATCGATTGACTCATTCTCAATTACAGATCAATTGTATGACAAATTTCATCACTCAGTATCACTGCAACCCGTTTCTAACTAACTGCAAGAAAAACAGCAAAGACAAACATTCAACTTCCAGCTGAAGAGCTGGGATTTCTGCCCATTTCCACAAACCCCTTCCTGCTATTCAAAACTAATTTGTTTCTGTAAACAAGGAGCTTCGTGGTAGCTGCCACTTCAGCAAAATTTGACGCAACTGGCTATTTAAAAATTTTATTTACCCCCAATTCTCCAATCGTTATTTATATATATATAATAAAACGAAACGTCATTCAGAACTTAAAAGATCTTTCAATTTTTTTTCAAGCTTTCGAAAATACAGCACGATAATTTGAAAATCGTTTATCCTCAAACTTTCACTCCAGATTTTGTAGTTGGTCCTGATAGACCTCGAAATAAGTACTGTTTAGGAACATTTTGATTTCCACAGTTTTCAAATTTTAAGGCAATACCCACACCTTGTGTAAGGAACAACCAAGGAATATAAACATTTAATTGTCGGTTTACAAAGTATAAAAAAGCCAAGCCGTCAAATGGCTATTCTCCGTCTTCTACATCAACAACGGTCTATTTTGGAAAAGAATTTGGACGCTGCCAAGTCATTACCTTTGATTGGAATCTCATATTACCCCATTGCTCATGTCGGCACTCAAAAGTTGGTATGTGACACCACAAAACGCTACAAGTCCACCCATGCTCCAACATCTATAATCGCAGGGAAAGCTCCTGCAGCTCATACACCGCCAGTACGAGATCTGCTTGATTTAACCTTTAATGACGCGAGGCAGGCTTACCGCTCCAAGTCAACATGGGAGATTCTCCGAGCATTTATCGTCTTCAGACTATGCTCCGTCGACTATTTGGTGGAGAACAATGCCAGGGTTAGTATTTAATTATATGCAGATAATAAGTACATAATGTCGTGTCAACATAATAATTTTGCATTTATGTTTCAGCTTATGAAATTTGGAGCGCAAGTATTCGGAAAGAAACTGTTTGAAAAGATAATGGAATCCACGTTCTATGGACACTTTGTTGCTGGAGCGGATCAAGTAGCCATTCAACCAAATATTCAGAGATTGCGAGAATTCGGAGTCAAAGCAATCCTGGACTATTCGGTCGAAGAAGATATTTCCCAAGATGAAGCTCGTAAAGCTGAAATGGAGTAAGCTCAATAGTATTTTTTAAATGTTTACTTACGTGAGGATACATAACCTCGTAGATGAAATGTTGTCACTCATCACTTTCAACTTTTTTTTATAGATCATGCACACCTGTCTCTGGAGAGAATCCAACGGATGACGGTATGCAATCTTTAGTTTCCTTTTACTATGTGTGAAATGATTAACAAAATCATATTGTGAATTGTGCGATGAAAAAATGCAAAGGTCTGATGCTGCTGCTTTTAACATTCAGAGAAATGAAACAGAAAGAGACTTATTTTTAATGTAATTTGGGAACTTTGAATGTATGTGTGAACGGTAGACTCTTTAAAATTACAATTTGGATATTATTGCCCCTGATTTAATTTAGCTCAGCACATTTTAGGGGATGTGTGAGTGTGTGAGCCAACGAATGAGTAAGCAGCAGCATCAGAAAATATAGTTGAAAAGGTTTAATGTGATACCTGTACGCAGTTATCACCTGGGATAAAGCTGCTTGTAAGTCTCTCATTTTGGTTCCTGTTCAATGGGATGACATGACAATTTGCATTTGCCGTAATCAATCTTTTATGCCTTGTGTACATGCTTTATTCATGTACGGAGATTGAACGGAGGTGGGTAATAACTCTTTAGGGATGCTTTACATAAGTAATGTCGGAAAAGCATTTTACAGTGCGTTTCCTTTTTTCTTGCAAAAAAACAATGCCTTTTGGAGAAATTCAAAAGATAGCAATAAACTGGGCATTCCACTTTCCATTTCCACTGTTGTCTGCATAATTTGCACAATTTCTTCACGTTACTTTCTCTTTGTAAACTCCTCTTTCAAACTTTTCAATGTATGCTTAGCACTCACTATTCTGTTTGAATAGAATGTAATCTTGCAGTTAACTAGAGACAACAATTATTCTCAAGGTGACTTGATGAAATTGCACGAAAAATTTTAAAAATGTGTAGATTATTCGAGCAAATCAAAATTTATCCCGTAAAAGGTTGATGAAATTGTGTTTCGCCGTTTCAATCTATAGTAAAAAATGAAAAGTTGAATGCGTAGATTTTCTTTTTTGTTCAGATTTTGATTTACAGGAGATTTAGCTTTGTTTTAGTTTAGTGTGATATTAACATAAATCCTTTGTCACTATGTTTTTCCTCAAATATTGTAAATGTGTGTTTTTGCGAACACTCACATCTGGTAAAAAACTAATGCTTTTATCATTAACTGTGTGTTTCCAAACATGCCGCTATACCAGAGAGGAAAATGGGTAGGTGTTTAAGTTTCTCGTTGGAATCCGTTTCTTCAAACTAATTATACTGGTATATATACCTTAACCGTGTCAAGTATGTGGACCTTAATTTTGCAATTTTTTATAAATTCTTAAAGCAGACTTCACGAAGTACCATGCTCACGAAGAGTTCGCTGATCGGCGTAAGAAAGCTGTGGCTCGTACTTACTTCTACATGAATGAAGCTCAGTGCGAAAGGAATATGGACATCTTTTTGCAGTCTATCGAAGCGGTGTCAGGTAACGCAAATGTAAATGCATTTTTCGCGTCTTACCTAACTGTAGATATTAACATGAATCTGTTGGTTATTTGCAGGTGCAACAAAAGGGACAGGATTTGCTGCTATCAAAGTCACAGCCTTGGGACGTCCCCAATTGTTGGTAAGTTTAGTGTACGTGCATTTTCGAACTGTATTACATGCGTTTGTAAAAAAAAGTTACTAAATGAAAGGGTACTGTTTCTGCAGATGCAACTTTCGGAAGCTATTGCCAGAGTACATCGGTACGTAGGTGCCGTAACTGGAAAGAGAGGTCACGTGGTGGAACAAGGTGCTAGGCCAGAGGACTTAAAACGGCGTTTAGACAGAGCCGCAAAGTTGGACCCGACTGTGCAGTCATGGCTTGACAATATGACTTTTGATTCCTCTGGGTTAGTGAGACAATCAATTTAAAAAAAGGAAAAACGACTGAAAGACAGCAATTTTTTAAAAAATAGTTCGTTCTGTTTAACGTTAGGTTAATCCACATTCTTCCATGGAAAGGCTTAGTGGAGGCCCAAAAGGGCCTTGGAGAAACATTAAAGGTTGCTGATTTGTCCACTGGTAAAATGCAGCATCTTGTGCCTGCTTTGACTCAACAGGAAGAAGAAATGTTTAAGAACATGATGCGACGCCTCCACACCATTTTCAAGGTGAATACTTTACTAATTTCTCTAGCCTTTTACCTTTGCCCACCATACGTAATGTTAGCATGTGTCGAACATATAAATTTATGTATGTAGGTCGCAACAAAATTGGACGTCAGAGTTATGGTAGATGCAGAACAAACCTACTTCCAACCAGCTATTTCTCGAATAACAATGGAAATGATGAGTAAGTACAACATTGAGAAAGCAATTGTCTTCAACACCTACCAGTGCTACCTACGCAAGGCCTTCAGCTACTTGACGGCGGATTTGGAACAGGCTGACCGACAGAACTTCCACTTTGGTGCAAAATTGGTGCGAGGTGCTTACATGGAACAGGTATCATTTTATCGTACTTAACCCTCCTACACAATTTATTCTACATCCGTCCTGTTCTCCTACTCTCTAATTACAACTTCACGTCACGTCTGATCTCTTGTATGTTTAGGAACGCCAACGAGCTGCTGGACTTGGATATGAAGATCCTATCAATGCAGATTTTGATGCGACATCGGAAATGTACCACAAGTGCATGGAAGAAGGGATGCGGCGCATCAAGATAATGAAAGAGACTGGACGTCCACGGAACATTTCTCTCATGGCTGCGACACACAATGAAGATACAGTTCGACATGTGATAAAGAAGTAAGTTTACTACCTCACACTTTCTCCATGTAATCATTCCAAATGTATTTAGATAGTGGGACCCCGAACTAATGAGTCTAAATTTTTACTTTAGGATGAAAGAATACGGTATCAAGCGCTCAGATCGAGTTATATGCTTTGGTCAACTTTATGGAATGTGTGACCAAATTTCATTCCCTCTAGGTAAATTTCTAGAAATTCTTCGAAATACATATATTGCATTATTTCCTTTTTACTACAGATAAATTGTAAAATTTATATTTTCTCTTTTTTGAAACTTCAGGTCAGTCTGGCTATTCGGTTTACAAGTACGTTCCGTATGGGCCAGTATCCGAAGTATTGCCATATTTGTCGCGACGTGCTCAAGAAAACAGGGGTTTAATAGGTAAGACAGAGAAAGAGAAGAGACTGTTGATTAAAGAGTTTGCGAGAAGATGCTTGAAAGGCCAGCTCTTTTACCGACCAAAAGGACACTACGAGATCATGTAATGAACTGGAGTTAGCAACAATCCTTACCACACACGATGCAAATCAGTAACCGCAAAGCCAACAGTATTGATACTCACCAGATTAGATCTAGATTTTTAAAAAATGAGGGCATCTAGACTAAAGACGGTATGGTTTGAGGATTTCACTATGTAAGTGTGTGTAACAGACAAGCGATATATTTGACGAGAAGGCTAAGCTAACTCCTATTCTACTAGTGATATCCAGATTCCCAATAATCTCGTAGTTGTGTTTTCTCCCAGACTGCTAAATAGTACATTATTTTTCTAGATTGTATGGATTTATTGGTACTGAACGCGATTTTAAAGGGGCAAACGTCTAGACTAAATGTACGTCTCCGAGAAAAATTAATAATTCGTGGCCACGGTTTCAAGTATATGATACATATAGTATGTAATTAGTAAAGAAGTATAGAAGATTTAGTAAGTTCCATTTCGGCTAAAAACAAGCTTTTTGGGAAAGAAAATTTTAACTATATACTTAAGGATTTTGGAAGAGTAGTCTTGCAGTTAGTTAGAACTTGTGACGAATCAATATATGAATTCCAGTTTACATATTATTAGTGACTGAACATGGCGTTCTTATAGCTTCCTGCAGGCAAACCAGTTATAAATTTTTGTCGGTGAATTGCATTGCGTTGCATTGCATATCAGATTGTTTCTCCAGATATAGCTGCTGCAGTGCAGTACTTTTGAAGCTTTGACATTACTTTGTGAATGGTACTTGTACCTGTAAATTGGAGGGTATTTTACAGCTACCACAATATACTACTACAAATATAACTTACATATGGCGAAATGTATGTGAGCAACCGTTATTAAAACCCCAATTGTTATATATTCTGTGCATATAAAAAAACGAATGCAATTTATGTGCTGCTGCAGATTTATCAAGGCTGAATTTCAATAGTAGAATTATTGCAGATAACGAATGAAACACTTGCAAACGACACAATAATCTTCTGGATAATAATAATACTTATTCAATTTTTAAATTATTTAACTCGTTGTTTTGAAATATGACAAAAACAAATTGCAATTTCATCGAGTACATTAGTTTTATGCAATGTGATGATAATGTTTGAGCCCGGAGAAAGGCGAGGAGTAACTGGTGCCTGAAAAGCCACTGGATTACATTTCAAAGTAATGCAACTTATCCTTCTCATGAAACGAATATGTGGTATGGTGTAATGTAACTTAAATCAACAAAAAATATGAAACCTTAGTACAGCAGTGGATGCTGATATGTATTTAATAATAAAAATATTTCCTAGTCTCTTCAAGTTGTTTCCATACATGGTAGTCATCGTTTTTATGACAGTTGAGAGTTTTCTAAAACATTGTAACTCTTTTATGGAAGAGAATCGGTTTTTCGGCATTGACTGGATATTTAAATTTAAAAACAACTATAGTTTCTAGTTTCCTATTCTATACATACAATAATTATCAACTGTTTAGTTCCTAGTAATATTATTTTATAGAATGTTTGAGTAACTTATCACATTTTAGTTAACATTTTACTTTTAAATGCTATTGTTTTACTGTATAATTGATTTGGTTGTTTTCATGGTGTTTTCAAGAACTGTATCTTAAACTATTTTTACTTTCTTCATAAAAATATATATCATATAGTATAAGTCCGATAGAAAGTATCATGGGGTAAGTGAAATAGCCTATATTACATTACATACGTTCTGTGTTGACAATACAATCGTAAATATAGTTATTTCAATAATGGCTAGTTATTTAAAAAAAAGTTATTGAGGTTGTCGCAATTATTTCATTGCATTTTAAAGCACCATGTGGATTTGCATCATAATGCCTCATTAAAATATTCTGGCTAGCAACTCCTTCTTCAGCATTATCCTCTCCTCACGGGCTCCTTTCAGAACAGATCGATTTTCAGATGCTCGACGGGCTAAATATGGGACAACTTTTGCCAACGGCCCGTATGGGGTTGACTTATAAACTTTGTAACCGGCACCAACTGTAAAGTTACACAAAATAACATTTTTCTCCCTCCTTCTAATGAGCATATGAACTAAAACATACATAAAAATGATTTTCATACCAAGAGGAGTAGACAAGTAATCCGCCATTCCATAAATCTGAGCAAAAGACGACAATCCATCTTCCGAAGAAATTCCCAGATTTTTTAGCGTTTGGACGGCAAGTCTAATTGATTTTTCGTTGTGAGTTGCAACAAGTAGGTGCGATTTTTGGGATTTATTATCTGCCAAATAGTGTAGTACCGTTTGGATACATCTATTTACAAACCATTTTCCAATAGTTTAAAAACCAGTTATAATTATTATAGTTTTGCCAATATTGCATATTATATGTTCGTACTGATTATAGGAATCGCTAGTCGCTTCATAACTATCACAAATTGGAGACAGGACTTTTTTCTTTGCTGCCAAATATCTTTCACGGTCCATGTATGCCCCTCGAACTATTTTCCCATACCAGTTGACACCAAGTAGGTTTTTAGTAACTTCGAGCTCCCTTTTAACGGTGTCGTGTGCATCCTAGTTTGTTAATTGTTACTGATTATTGATGTTAAACACTGGAAATCTTAAATATCGTTCATTCCAAGTGAGATACAAAAGATTACCTTCAGATATCCTTGAATGGTATCCCCTACCACGTATTCCTTTGTATTGTACCTAGCCATTAACGTAAGAGCAATTGTCGAAATAGCCAACTTGCATGAATAAAATTCTGCATCAACCAGTATCTTCACTCCCAAGTCCCTTGCCAAGAAAACTGTGTGAAAAAATGTTCTGTATCGTATTTTGCACATCATGTTCATGAAACATAAGGATCAATCAAAAGCTTTGTTACCGAATTCGTCAGATCTTCTAATTCCATTAATAAAATGCTCTTTGTCTTCCTTGGAAATCCCGGGAAGAAACGTCCATGATTCAGGTGGTTTAAAACACATTTCTTCAACAATTTTGGCCAGACTAGAGGAACTCTTCCACTGGCTTTCTAAGGCTCTATTAATTTGCTCCTATTTGCATACAAAAAATATACTTACGTGTTAACAAAAAATTTAGAACTATATGATTATTAACAAATACAAAGGTTAAAATATATACTAAAGTTTTCGCAGGCATAATTGCAGAAACTTTTAGCTGAACTATTGGCTTCTCTTTGTCCATGGACGAGGTCATGTTAGCCAGGCCTTTAAGAGTATTCACGTTTTCATCATAAACGTCTCTGATTTGGAGATACAAAAGTATTCAAGATCGGGATTACAACATTTTATGGGCAAGTGTAAGTCCAGTAAATAAAGTGCACAATTTACTTTGATGACTTTTCATCCTCCACATCTTCCTCCAAAACAGGAGCCACCATTAGGGTAAGTCCCCGTCGATGGAGTGTATCCACCACCAGTTTCATGCGTTCAGTTTCTTCACCTCCGACAAACTGGTCGTAGAAAGTTTTGCGTATAAGAATCTCAGCCAATTTTCCAAAACGAGAAGACAATGAAAGTAGCTACAGAAAAAGATGTTCCATACAAATGAGTCACACTATTAAATGAAAGTATAGAGCTAATAATCTGGAGTTTTACCTGTGTACTCTTATCAACGATAACGTCAAATGAACACAAATGTAGAACAAAGAGTGCCCGTACTATCTCATATGTGGATAAGTGGGATAAAAGACCCTTTTGGTACTCTCCGAATTTCAACCACGGAGCAATTTTCTTTCTATAATCTGCACCATCTAAATCAGTGTACATTAACTGCTTTCCGCCTGTACTATGGTATATATGGCGAACTGTATAACGACACGTAAATTCGAGCTCCCTTTGAATTGAGAATTTACTTGTGTGTTGTCGAAAAATTCCAGCCACGTTTCGAAACATTTTTGTAGCTACTATCTAAAGTCTAAAAATTGTTCCTAAACAAGCAATCTACCAAAAGGCAACTGGGCAACATGTCTAGTCATCTGTGTTCAGGTTCATGCATTCATCATATACTTCCATAACAAGTTTTAGTTTTCGTAACAAAAGGAACGCCTCCGGGACATTTGTCATGTCATCTTATCTTGCGCCTTACAAACTACATAGTCCATCCGATCATGTGCAAAAGCAAAACATATTATATTATGTACCAGTCTCATATGCATGAAATTACACGTGTGACCAAGGACAAATGCAAGCATGGACCTTATTTGCCTAAGTAAACCGGATTGGCCACGTTTTTTAGTACTGCATATTGTCTTTCGTTATGGCATAGTTGCTAGAGACATGTAACTAGTAACTTTATTTAATTTTGTACCCTGTGACAAATAAGCAGAATTAGCTGGTTTACGTACTCGTTATGCATGAAAAGGCAGTCAGCACAGCAAGTTGCTTCATATATTGGTAAGTTAAGAAAATAACGGTAAAAGTTAAGCTAAGCGAAATTGGCCTGATCTAGCTTATGCAGATGAAGTTGATTTGAGTATCTTTGTTCTCTCCATCTCCAGTACTCACCGTGCTGCTTGTTGGGGGGATACACAGTGTGTACATCTATCAAAACCTAGGAAAGTTTCCGTGAGCATAGGAACTAGTGAGAGACGAACGTATCCTTGGTGTTGCAGTTACTCATTGAAAGATGGTTTCACATTCTTCATAAGACCTTCGAGCAACAAAGGTTTAGCTTGCATTAAATCGAATTTGTATTACCTGCTTCCTGTAGTATGGCTATAGTTTTACTAATTTACAGCAAACATCTACTGCTACGCCTACTTATCTGAAAAGGTACGGTGACTGGGAATCTCTCATAGTCTATAACAAGAATCTCATCACACTATCCCAAAAATGACAACTGAATCTAATCCCATATCCACTGCAACAGTCAACATTGAAAAGTGACTAGCTCAAGAAATTTCAAGCTTTCCCCAAGAATGCATGAATACTGATAGGAAGAGTGCCTATGCTGCATGTTTTCCTCACAAAGTTTTGACGAGAGTGTGGAAAGAGAAATGGAGCAGGGGTTAAAGGTCCTAGATAAGGTAAAATTCAATAACTTAGTACTACTAAAATGTCGTTTGCTGTAATTTGTTATTAAGTTAGTTCATTTTCACATCATAGGATTCAATTCAAGGAGCTGGGAAATTCGCGTCCGGGATTGGCAAACATAGAAAATTTGGAACTCAATAGTGTGTTAAAATTGGAGATTGGTGTTTTATGATCGAGAGCTCAGTTTTAGAACTACAACTGGCCTTTATGAATATGAAACTATTAGCAAAATACAATATCAACCCCAACTGAATGAATATGTTGTATTTTGTGAAAATTAGAAAAGTCAAAATAAATTTTCCTCCGGATTAAAAAGATCAAAGCTGGGGGACCGCGGTACATTTGTGTACCGAAGTACTCCGGTACAGGTACCGGTACTGGACCGGTACCGGG
>JAQGAP010000497.1:0-33491 GCA_034697805.1 Orchesella bifasciata | reverse complement strand
ATTTTAAGTGGAAGCTGCTAATTAAATTATTACTATTTGTAGTTTCTGACTTACCCTTGAAACAAAAAGTCCAAATCCTACTCGGCACGCATTGCAAACTGCCAAAGTGCGAGCTCCTTGTTCTCCCCAATTAAAAAGTTGACTCAGCGCACTTAAATCAGGGAGGAATGGGAATGTGAGTGGAGCAATCGTGGTCGATATCCGGTGCTCTTTGAAACTCATTTCATGAGTCAGCACCTCATTCAACGTTTCCATTTGCTTGTTAATCATGGATTCTTCCGTCAGCAAATTTTGTTGATGAGGAGGCGCAGGAATTTGCTGTTGTCGGGGCTGGTTGGCTGGATTTTGTTGCACATTGTTATTACTATTATGATTAAGATGATTCTGATGATAATTTCTTTGCTGCTGTTGCTGTTGTTGAAGCTGCTGCTGGTGCTGCTGTTGTTGTTGAGGATGAAGATTATTATTATGACCTTGACTCAAAGGTGGTTGAAATGTGGGTAATCTGATAATGGGTAAAATATCCCTGTGTTGATTATTATTATTATCATTATTACTACTATACACAAATGGAGAGTTGATAGCACGAGGCACTGGTTTCTCAGGGTCCTCTGAAATAATTGTTACACTATCTTCAAAACCGGTGGGATATGCTCTCTTATTCCCCGTCAAGTTCTCGGTCACACTTTGAACCAAACTTTTGAGTGTGTCCATATTAAATAGATTGAAAGGGTTAAAGGGCAATTTGCCAGGGAGTTGGATATTGATTGTGGCTGGCTTATTGCCTTGAAGGTTTGTTTTATCAGTTGGATGCTGGAAGTTGAAGATGCCTCGACGGAGGCTATGCCCTGATGTGAGATTTTTGCCATCTTCGGCAGTGATTAAGTGGCTATCTACAGGATCCTCAATGGGAGGGTCTTGCTTACTAGTAGAATCAATACTGGTGGATAGGCTACTAAAATTAGGTGTGAGCATGGAAAATGGTGGTTCTACAACTATTTCTAGGTTAACTGGCTGACCGGGGACTGGGCGGTTAACGGTTTGAACATCAACATGGAATAGACCTAAGAAAAAGGGAGGAAATGAATTTGAGATAAAAATCGGCATGAAAACTTTACTTTGTTTTTTTGTAAAAATGGACTCACCATTGGTCTCATAAAGGAATGCTAGCAGGTACACGAGGATGACGTGTATTGGGGGCAAGCATCCCCAACTCTTTCTGAGTCTCTTTGTCCGCATTTCTTCCACACCTTGTTCCAGGCTTCTCCAGTTAGTTTTCTCCCTGGACACGCCTTGTCATTCTTCATCTACGTGAGCCAAAACCACAACGACTGTGGAATGAAATAAAGTTTTTTCACAAAAAACGGGTGGTGTAACAACTTGAGCATGCCACTACTCATTTAGGAAGACGTGATTCTATTTGACAAATTACACTCGAGGATTGACACAGTTTTCTAAATTCTCAACACTTTTTTTGTTTTTTTCTTCTTCTTCGTATACGCGTTCACTTTTTACCTTTCACTAACGCACTTTTTATTCATTTATTTATTTTGTGTGTCATCTTAAAATACGATGAAAATGACACAAAAATCCAAAGTAATTCACATGCTCTCCTTTCAATTCACAAAACCGTGGTTTCATTTCGTTCACAAATTACTTGTTCAAATCTCCACCTGCACCAATTTTTCTGACAGTTCCTCCAACGCGTAAACTCTCTGCGTAGATTACTTTCTTCATGCACCATATATCACAGGTTGATGAATAATGTGTATATTTTTCTGGTTTGTCAAATAAATGCCCACAATGTTTTTAAATGGTGCAGCAGAACACTGAAGATTGTAATTTTGACGGTGGTATGTTGTAGTTGTGTTGTAGCTGTAACTCAAAAGTCAGTCACATAATTTTCATTTTCATTCTGATCATCATCATCATCTTAAGCATGGAAGCATGAGGATTGGCATCAATACATATTTGAAATGCTTACATAAGACAGTGGCATCCGATCAGGTAAAGCTGACTAGCACATATTTTACATATTGGATCGTCTGAGCTTCTTTCTTCTTCAGCTAATGTAATACAATGGTAATGGTAATAAAATGCTGGTGCAGTTGCAGGTTGCAGCTCTCAAAGCTGTTACTTTTGCGGCAACTGAAAGCGATGAGGAAGTGATCCAAAAATTCGTAATCGTATATAGTCAGCCAGCATCATCGTCACCAAGAAGCAATGCAGAATAATACAATTTCATCAACACACGAGCATCACATCGGACGAGAGTGGAAGAGAGAGGAACAAGACAACCTACTTCCCAGGCCCTTCCGCACCACAAAAAGTCAACATTTTTGGCTATTCATACATTTATATATCTTGTCGAGTCACATAAATATACAAGGTATTTTGTTTGGGTGTATTATTGTCACTCTTGGAGGATATATCGTGAGTATATCATATCATTTGAGTAATTGTCACACATTTTCCCTTTCAGCCAAAAATTATGTAGTTTTCTGGGTGTAAAGGCCAAAAATGAGATCGGTACTACTGATATACTGAGCCACTTAAACTGGAGTGGGTCCTCAAAGACCTCAAAGACAATGCACACATGAGCAGGAGGCGTAGTCACGTGCGATCAGGGTTGCATTTCAGGTAGCTTCTGAATCTATATCGTTCGCTCATAACGGTAAAAACAAGGGAATAAAGGGTTACGTTACTCGACTATAAAGGCTGAGATAACAGGTAATAATACGCAAGGTGTGTAGCAGGTGATATAAGTAATGTTATTTAGGTAGATAGAAGACAAATTCATATCATCTTGCTCAGCAATGCATCTTATTACGATCAGTGAGGAAATCAGGAAGACAAGATATCACCACTCGCGTCTGCAGTTCCGATCACAAAAGATTATTTATTTGTACGAGATCACAAACTGATTTTTCTGTTGGTTCCTTTAAAATAGTTGCGACAGACACACATGCTCATATAGCAAATGTAAAGTGATATGATGCAGCAGTAGCAGCAGTTATATCAAAAACTGTTGCAAGAGACCGGATGGACTATAGGGATAAACGGAAACTTCAACTTATAAACGCAGCGCCGTATAATGTTCCTCTTTTTGAGCTTGTTGGACTACTTGATTACATTTTTTTCTTGAACGGATGCACTCATTCAGTCACCAACCACCTATTTGCAATTTGCAAATCTGCATTCATTTTTGCTGCTCTCAGCTTGATTTTTTTGACTACTGCACTTCATTCAATTTCAATTCTCAGCCAATAATTCACCAAATCAATCGAGATGGGATGAATGCATGGAGCAAACAAGCCAACCACTAAACTACATAATTGAAATAAAATAATAATAATCACGTCACGTCAACAACAACAAAATCATCAAGATGGGTGTAATTCTGAGCGTAATTGTCCGCTACACAAAACTTAGTTCCTCCACTCCAAGCACATGCACTCGACGCCACAACAATGTACATGTGTAATCAATCATTTAATGGAGATGGCCAAGAGGATGTAGGTATAAGTCAAGAGGAAATAAAAAAAAAGTGGTTTGGCTGGCTAAATTATTATTATTGCATAACAATATTCTGCTCTGCACATTACGTCCTCGTTTCAGACGAAATGTCAATTATTTCTGCAAAGAGATTTAGGTAAACTCAAAGCACGAACTTTGTTTTTCAATTTCGACAGCACGAGGCTCGATGTGGATATGTGTTTTTTTGGGGCACAGTAAAAATATCTTGGGGGATGATCGCGATTCCGCTGTCACTGATTGAGTGATAAACTTTTTGTCAAACTTTTCATTTTAAAACAAATTTTTGGATGATGAATAAAATGTCTTTGTTCAAATTGAGCCGATGATGATCAGATAAATACTGAGAATATGTGTAGCACAATCACAATAATTTATATTACGAAAAGCTTGTTTTACGCTTTTCTTAGGAGGAGCACACTAACTACTTCTTCTCCAAGTGTATTGCTCACTTGTCCAAAATACACTGAGCTTATCATCACCACCCCAAAATCCATGTCGGCACTACATGAGATGATGAGTTTGTTTCTCTCCAACAGAAAAAATGAGAGTGTACTGAACAACGTGTGGGACTGCGGGAGTTGGTTTGTTGTTTTGTAAGGGCTCCATAATCGTTTAAAAGAAGTAAATGAAGAGTATGCAGTTGATGCCTTATTTTGAATATTACGTGATAATGCGCATAACCATCATATCATAAGCATATCCATGATGGTTAACTAACTAACAAAGGCATGTGCGCTACACCACCACATGAAGTCATATATAAAGAAAATCTTATCAATGTTATGTTACCGCTGGTCAGCATTATCACATGTAGCATTTTTGGTTCCTCATGTAACAATCACTTGTCTGCAGTGCAGTATAATAGAAGGGCCCATCATATTTGGGGATTTCTTAGTAAATCAATGTTTACTTTGGCTTGCAACTTACAACTTACAACGCAGCAATAATGCATCCTTAACCAACAATGCACATGGGTATGAGCAGCAGTGCTCACCATTGTTCCTCAAAGCTTGATATGATGTTGGATGGATGTGCGTATGATAATAATAATAATGTCCGTGCCATTGCCGTGCTATTATAAGATATTCGGCACTGCATACCATTAACATCATCGCAGGTACACGGTACATTGTTACTGCGTTAACGTTAAGATGCAAGTAATGGGATAAGTTAACTGACAAAAGTGCAAATTACTTTGTGAGTATCTCTTATCTTAGAGATTCTTGCGTAGACAATAATAACAATAAGCCATGCTTATGTTTTTGGAGTGTAATATATAATGGTACGGTAGAGTAAAGATTAAATTAGTCAGTGTAGCAGTAAAAACAAGAAGTGTTTGAGTGACTTCAACATTTTAATAGCCAAAAGGAAAATGGAATGAGACAGAAAACATTTAAACAGGAGATAATGTAATATTGCCATCATACTGTTTTATTTCTTGTATTGAACAACAGACAGATAATACCGCTTTTATGCCTGTTCTGTACTATTACATATTAGAGGGATATTTCACGCATGGTTGTGTTATTAGTGGTTTGGTCGCAGTTGGTAAATTACAGAGGTTTTATTAGTAGTTATTTATGTCCCTTTCCTCTCTTGTAGGTAACAAAACAGTTGTTGATTAGTCTATTATAAATTAAATCCCTTCTAGAATATTCATAGAAAAAAAACAGCAGAATATTTAAGTAGTCAAGTATGAATGTATGAGTACAACGGGGTTGGGGTAATGGAACCATTGCCTTACTGGTTTATGATTTTTTAGGATTTATGACTTTTTATGTGGCGAAGACGCACTGAGTGATGACTGAATGAAATAAATGTTTTTACTGCGGAAAGTTCATTAATTTGATCCAGTTTATGGGTCTTTTGTTTTTATTCATGTCACACTTATCACATATTTATACATCTCATTTAAAATTTTCACATTTTTAATTTGTGTTTTAAAAGAATTTGCATTTAATTAGTGTTATAGATGTGGACGTGAGCAATGACACGTGGCAGCTTAAAAAACGGCACATGCCACCTATTTTTACTGTCAAGAAAATTAACAAAAATTAGAGTAATGAGTTCATTGTAGTTTGCGCGAGAGAAATATTAATAAGTAAGTAGATTGAAGGTTTCATATTTTGCAAACGCATGCTATTGCCCAACAAATGAATCTATAAAATGTAAGAAAACCTGGAGACAACTTATAGAAATGTAGAATTCTCTCATTCAGTTTTATAGCTTATACTATAATATCGATTGTCGGAAAGTTATGAATGAAATACGGCACTAAGATTGATAGTTTACGCATCCCCATCATTTCATCTAATTTACCTAAAAGCTCTCATAATTTTGGTCACACCATCATCCACTATATTTTAAACCTTGAAAGTCATTGCTAATGAAAAATGAAAGTTAGGATGGTTAGCATTTTAGCACTTTAGACGAAATGGCACATTAGCTCATATTCCATTCCACAAGTGGCCATTTAGTGGTCTACTTTCTTAAAATGAAATTAAGCCAGAGCCGCTGGTCAACCTTACCTTAGCTGATAATGAATCTTGTTTTGTAGCTCCCTGAAGTTATGCTCTATAGCTATAACTGCATGGTCCAATGCAATTACATCTTATAAGACAACGTTCGTAGAGCAAGTGAGCAATTAATGATTTCGAAATCACTTTTTAAATTGCAAATGACATTCTCGTGGCTTTGAATATTATGATGATGATGTGAATACTAAAAAAACAGATATTGCCAACTCCAAATCTAGAAATGAGTATAACTTGAATTGGCTTTGAATAGTTTGAGCTATGAGCATTGTTTTGATGATGAAGGAGATGCAATGCAATCGCCTGCATAATATGCATGCAAGTAGTGCCATTACCAAGAGACAAACATGTCATTTTTATGAACTCCGGAGGAATGCTGAATCACACCACGTAATCATATATATTGGTTATGCATTGCTGATGGTGTTGATTGTTGTGACGGTCAACGTCAAATTGTGAAATCCAGTGGAAAATAACAAGGAGAAGGCTGGGCAAATTCATGTTGCAGAATTATTATAGACGCAGTAACAGAATATTGTTGTTAGCAAGGCAAGGGGGTATTATGCAACACCCTAATTGTTAATGCTCGTGTACAGTGTGTACACACCACCCCTTCTTCTTCATATTGTATGCACATATACTATTAATCATCTTGGTTAATCGTTGTTTACATTGTTTACTCGGGCTCGGTCATTCATTCGTTGAACTGATCATCTTTTTCAGTGCATCAGAATGTGCTAGGTCAGGCCACACACCAACTATCAACACTTATAGGGTCGATTACCGCACTCAATCAATGCGTAGAAAATGTGTTTCTTCATCATCATAGCAGAAAAATGTAAATGTTGATTTGATGACTTATTGAATGACCTTTTTTGTGAATAATATTGTCGAGAGAAGCTTCATTTTAACTAGCTACTAGATCTGTGCATTTAAATAAATTTCCTTTCGTTTTTTTGCATTTTTTATATTATAAGATGAGATGACCTTGATGATGCAATTATCCTGCACTGTTAATCACTTGTTGTTCTGATAATCAATACGCAGTTAAATGCATGCATATTGAATTTATGCCAGCTGCAGATCCGCTCCTATATTTCGTAGCGTAAAAATTACTTTCGCTTTGTTACAACCAAGTTAGCACTTTTAACCAATTAGTCGCAGTTTGGGTAATTGTTTCAAAGCTGTTTTGTGGACGAGACCAAATAAGTAAAGGACTGATAAGTATGAAGGAATCGAGGACCGTTGCACACGTGAATGCTTTCTAGTATACTAGCCTTTGATTGAATTAAAATTGCCATGCATGATGAAGTAATATTTTTTTGCAGAAAATATAACTATCATTTTATAACTCTTGATTGAAAGATTTAACACAAAACAACAAAATTTGATCATATGATAGAGGTCACTCAATCAATATTATGTGTCACTGCAGAGGCATACTTTACATAAGCCTTTTTTATCACCCATTTTTCCGCATTGATGTCAAAATGTAAAAATGAATCATGTTAGGTTATATAAATCTAGTTGGCAAATAAAATCAAGTATCAATTAATTAACGAGAAAACTGATGATAAGACTTGGCCTATGACAAGTCATTAACCGAAACGCGGTACGTTTTGTAGTTCTTTTTGCATCACTGACAATCTGTAAAATCAAGAAACATTCAAGATGATGAGGGCGAGAATAATACAAACCTGATAATTTTATGATTGATGATTGAGCATACAATTTGGCCATGAAGTAATGCCAAGTGATTCTATAATGCAAGTTTTTGGTTTTGTTACAAAACGTATGATCAATATAACTACTGTTTTTCATGAAACATCTTTGTTTTTTCATCTAAAGTCAAGGAGAAGGAGTAAGTCAATGCCTTTGTCGGTGGTTTCACGTGCTTCATGCCCATCAATTTAGGTATTGCATTGCATTGCATTGCTAATCTTGGTGAATAAAAAAAAACAAAAAAAAACATCCGCATCTTTTGTAACGGCACCCTCAGCACAAATGGCTCTGCTGTGCA
Source organism: Orchesella bifasciata (assembly GCA_034697805.1). NCBI lineage: Eukaryota > Metazoa > Arthropoda > Collembola > Entomobryomorpha > Orchesellidae > Orchesella > Orchesella bifasciata. The sequence continues at coordinate 25,400 of JAQGAP010000497.1, read as the reverse complement.
GACAATGTTGAACAGCACGTAGATCCTAAATCGTATATGATTATGTTGATTGAATCACTTTTGTTGACTAAATCATCACAGAGCAGTGTGGTTGTGGAATACGAATGCAAAACTTCGATCGTGTGAGATATATAAAATGTGATACGCTATTACATATATGATGATTGTGATTGTTGTGCCAGGTTGGTAGGTACCCTCAGAGCATACAAATCTCAGTGCACATTCCTCATCATCCGAGCACCATTTTTCTCTTGAAATTTATGGCGTCAGTCGAAATTATGCGTATGGACTAACAATATTATGCTATGCAACATGTAGCCAAATGCGAACAAATTACGCAGTGTGTTCACAGAACTAGAGCTATAAATAAAGTAACTATAATTATAGTAAATGTATTATTTAATCGCATTGCCCCTCCATAAATGAATGTACATACCATACAACATACCCATTTGTGTAGTTTGTTTATGTGAGTATGTGGAATGTATGCAATATACAGAGATGAAAACGAGCGTCTCAAAAAGTTTGTTTCCGTGTTATGAATGTCCACACAAAATGTACCAATGTTAGCGATTGTGAGTAATTTAAGCAGTATCAGAAAAGCAAGTTTTTAAAGGAGGCAGAGATAGCCAACCAAAATGCTACCTCGTATGAAGAAAGACGTTTTGATAAACGCACGTTAACTCTTGGAGGATAAGCTGAGGGTGCAAGAGCGAATAAGTGGTTTGTAGTTGCAATTGTCATGATTTTTTAATCTTTGCATTGCAATGGGATCCTGGCATGCGGCGTGATTTTGATAGATAGAGGTTAAAATGCACATATGTTGCTCTATAATACGCATTTCAAGCACATGATTACATAAACTGAAGCTTAAATGTGCATTTCTTCTTTTACTAATTGGAGGGGATGAATATAGTGTTGCACTTATGCAGTTTTTATAAATGGCAATAATTGGCAATGCATATAGTACTTTGTAGCAATTTGTTTAAAAGGGATGATCGGCTTGCACTAATCTGCTTATTATCTTTGCTCCTCGTTACGAAAGTGTTGTATAATTGATGCGGAACAGGTTAAGGCAATGCTAAGTACACGTTATCAGTGTGTCATGGGTTAAAACGATGGTTCTTCTGGGATTCAGGTTCTTTATCAACATCAGCCGATAATAGACAAGGTGATGCTAAGCGATCCCTCCTTTAAATGAGTGCGATGTCCCAAGATGGAACTTTAAAAGGGTGCTATTAAGTGCAGCCGTTATCTGTTCCTTGTTATCATGTACCACCACCGTTACGAGCCAATCTTATTATGAAATTATGTTAAATGATTGGATACCAAACTCCTAAACTGGAAATACATGTGTTAATCCTGCCGAATATAGTTATAGTTGCATCCATCCATTTTGGTTAAGGGTAAAAGTAAAAGTCGTCGCTAGTTCATTCTGGTTTTGATGTTGGATTGTAAGGTTAGCGAAGACGATTTAACGCAATGTTGGCCCCAAACCAAGCTTAATTACATTTACTTTGCTTGAGTCCTCATTATTTGATTTGACAGGTTTGGCTTCGAAACAATGTACAACTTCTACCAAGCCTGTGACACGATGCGAATAATGTTGCTAAACTGCATACAAAGTTTTAAATCAACAATGCAACTGTGTATGCACACCTTGCACACGTCAAGGTAAAACAAAAGAGGTTTCGTAAATATAAAACTGCTAATTCCAATGGAATATTAACTCAAGCATTGAAATACAATTTAGGAACGACATCGCGCAGTACATTCAGTATTACCGTGATATAAGACATGGGCCAATCTAACTTACTGGGGACAGATTGTTATTTGGCATGGTCCCAGTGACATACATAATTACACCAACTCCAAGGCACATTTTCACCGATAAAAGTGGTCCTACGTAAAACTATACATCTTTTAATTGACTTAAGTTGTCGGCACTGAAGAACGAAGCGAAAAAGCACGTAACGATTTCTGACAAAATTTCTGACAATAATTTATTAAAAAGATTTTTATTTGCAAAAATCCGATTTCCGATGTGCAATGCTTTTGTAAGATTTAGTGCTATTCAATCGTATCTATAATAAATTGATTTTTACTGAAGCTTTAAGTTTAAACTACAATTACATGAATTCTTTACAATTAGCTGCACGATATCAAGCAGTAGTTGAAACGACAGGAACTACTAGTATAGAATTTGAAGGCTTCCTTTTTGAATTATTGTTAGAAAAAGATTGTTGAATCTCTTCCAGTGTCTTTCCTTTCGTTTCTGGTACAAATACATAAACGATTATGGTTCCAATTAAAGATACGCTAGAGAAAATCCAAAACGACCAATGAATCCCAACTGCTGCTACGAGAGTTTGATAAATCTTTGTTACAACAAACGCCGAGAACCAAACAAAAGAGGTTGCGATTCCGGAACATAACCCTACAGACAATTATGAGAAACGAATAGAAAATATTAAATACAAATTCAGCTACTTTTAATTCATTTGCAATAACACATTTTAAATGTTCTATGCTGACCTTTGACATCGGGATGAAGGATTTCTCCCATGACGGTCCAACTCAATGGGCCTATTCCGAAGGAAAAAGCGATAATGAAAACAAGGACGCTAACCAACGGAAGCCAGCCAAGCCCACTTGGTATGTGATCCTGATTTATCATTTTGACATAGAAAAACACTCCCAGTGCAACAAAAGAGATTCCCATAAAGAACTCGGAACCAATCAGTAAAACCCTTCGTCCAACTTTGTCAACGAAAAAGGTGCCAGCCACTGTAGCCAAAACTTGAACAATGGCTACTATAATGCTGGACCAGTATGAGTCCAGACCCGTTCCCGTTTGTGCGAAGATGTCAACACAGTAGAAAATGACGACATTGAATGCGGAAGCCTGTTCCAAAACCATTAGAGTTAAGGAAACTGCCAACGGCTTAAAGACTTCAGGCTTCAGAAGATCTTTGAAGCTTGCTTTTGAATTCGTTTCATCCGTGTTACATTGCTAAATTCATACAAAGTTGTGCTAGAATGACTTCACACTATAGGATCATCAGTTTCATATAGAAATCATAAAGAACCAACCTCTGCAATTGGTTTTTCTACATCTGGAGGTCCGAAAAGCCATAAGGAAGCCATGTTAGCCTTTTCTGCATGACCTTTCTTGAGTAAATACCTGGGGCTTTCTGGGATGAACGGGACAAATGTAAGAAATATCAATGGTACTGCAGCTGAAATGAAGGTGAGAGTTTTCCATGGTACGAAGGTGCCCAGAACATAACTGTAGGCATATTATGAGCATAAGCACAAAGTAATTTCTGGTAATGTCATTTAAATTTATTCTAAAAAAGATTCTTGATGCTGCTTACGTAAAAAGAATTCCTGTAACCAGCATAAGCTGAAACGAATTCATTAGCATGCCTCTTATATTGCTGGAGACCGACTCGCCTATGTATAATGGTGCACACAGCGAGAAAACGCCACCGCAAAACCCTGTTATATGTTAGGAATAATTATATCGAAGTAATGACATCATAAGTCTTTCTAGTCAGTTTAGCATTAATTACTCACCAGTTACAAACCTTCCAATGCACATTATGATTATATTAGTTGCGAACCCGACGACAAGCCAGCCCAATATGAAAGGAATGGAGAACAAGGTCATTGTTCCTTTTCGCCCCAGACGTTCAACAGTAAATCCTGCAACTGGAGATGATGCTAATGCTCCAAGCTGTGTAATTCATGCAATATTCATAATAATCTTGCAATATGTGATGTGTCAGTTTAGGGAGGTTGCTTACAGTTGCAATGGAGCCAACCCATGATTGTTGTTCAACGGATATATTGTAAAAGTATCCGTTTTTCTCTTTAACCATATCTGGTAATGCAGGAGAGCTCCATGCCAAGACAGTTCCAAGTCCAAAGATCCCTGTCGTGACTAAATTAGTCCATAAAAATCAGGGACTTTATTTATTTATTTGCACCAGTTAGCCAATCCCGGGGTAGGACTTCTATGAAATGAGAATCCTAAACCGGAAAAAAACACTTACCCGCGATGGTGGCCACGATTTGGTTGATTATGTATTTTGCGTTGGTCATACTGAAATACGTAATCTTTAGAAGACTCCATGAAAGACGGCAGAACGAAAGTTTCTTTTTATTAGTAATAGCTTTTTAAAAATCGGAAAACTTTATTGAACTTTTAGTTTCAATACAAACTTCAAGTACGATTATCACAAAAATGAGAACATAGATAGTAAGAGCAAGACTCAAATCTCGGTACTGGAGGACTGGAGATGTGGAATACATAGATCTTTGTGGTGGAGTGAAATGGACGACCGGTTTTGTCTCGCTTAAATACATCACCAGTAACAAAAGTCATTAACAGTTCAAGAAAATATCCATTAGAACTGAATATCTAACGAGTTATACATTATCCAGCCATTAAACGCTTTAAAAATTATTGTGACTTCTAAACACTGACGTAATACTACATAGTATAATCAAGATCATTAGTGGACACACGAGAGCCAGGTACAAAACTGTTAGGAGTAGCTCCTGTTTCATTTATAGTACAAAATACAGACATAGACTTGATAAGTATTGACTAATAGTTTCGCTAACACTGCAAACGAGGAACTATCTAGATTTAACAGCCTTCTGTTTGCTCATTATACAAATCGTAATAAAATTCACGGTACATATTACTTCACGGATTCTGTCACGTGTGAAGATTTTGTTGTGTTACATTGAATACATAAAATATAGGCATTTCAAAGAATAAATATAAAGTATTTTTTGTTACATTTTTCAAATAAAAATTATCATAATTGAGAGACAAGAAAATCTTGTAAGTTGACTTCGAGTGCAGCACCAGTTTCAATACAAAATGCCTCAGCTACGCAATGAATTGTTTTTTCTTTTGCTTGAGTTACTTTGGCCAGCATTTCGTCATGAGTATACTCCGTAGATTTCCAAATGCACCGAAACCATTGTTTGGTCGAATCATTTACAATGTCCAGTAGCAGATACGGTGGTCCATCAATGCGATCGAAATCTGGATGTAAATACGAAACATTATTTAACCTTTAACACATCCTATTAGTCTCGTTCAATAATACTGTAATGTCATGTCATTAATAATGTGTTGTTAAATCTTACCTGCCATTGGAGGTAGTTCATCTTGGCCTAATTCAGCTGGCAGTAACAAAGGAGAACAAAATTTTTTATACGCTGCCACCACTCGTTTTGACATTTCTCGCGATCTCGGTTCTTGTAGAACTGTGATACATACAAATATGGATTATGAACTATTAACTGGCTGGTATGTTATTTCATACTGATTCTATGAAATAATTCACTTGATGCTTACTAATGGGATCGTACGGTGGTAATCTACGAGAGAATGCATACCACGATCTATTTTTATAAAGATTAAACGGCAGGAAATTTTCCAGTAGTTTATATTCTGTGGTCATTTTATCCTTTTCTTCACTGTACCGCTTATGTAGATACAGGAGCTAAAAACAAACAATCACATGCATTTGTAATGGTTATTAAATGACAACACATATGTACGCATTTGGTCGTAAAAGAAAAGTGGTACTTACCACAGGAAAATCTTCATTATAAACTTCCATTACTCTCCAAATCATTCCTTGAAACCATAGGCGTTTGGTTTCTCTTCTTAGAAGAGTAAATTGATCCTTTATCTGATACTGTTCATGCGAGGCGAACTCTTTCAAAAACTCGTCGTCTGAAGTTATCTTAAAGCTGTGGGCGCCCCCAATGCCCCATGGAATGTCTTGACGTGTAATTATAGCAATATAATTTGCACGAATCATAATTTGTCCTGTCTTCGGCGTGAACGACATTGGATGCAGCATATAATATTTCTCAATGTTTGCACTCGTATAAATCTAAACACGCCAACAAAATTGAATAGCTTCCCCTTTGAGCACTTACTAACAAATAAAAATCCAACTTGCGAAACGAAAAATTACCTGAGAAAAGGTGCTTGATTCACAGTAACACGCGGAATATTTACTGTTGTTTGTTATGCAGTTTGTAATTACAAGGTGGGTGCCAGGCACCAAACTGTCTTGAAAGTCACTTGTAATGTTATTAACAAACAATTTCACCCTGCAAAATTCAACCAATATCATACTATAATTTTAGACAATGTACAAGGCTATCATATCATAAGACCTCATTGTTACGAAAAGATTACATACGGAACGGGGTTAGATGTTTGGTCTACTAGGTGCACCCAACGGAAGACCATGTAACGGGTGACAGTTCGAACTTGGATTGCACCATCCACTAAACATTCAACCTGTAGTGGTTTATGTATATCAAAACGTTCGATTCGACCGACAAAGGAGACTACACCAGCAACGTCGTAGTACGATTCTGAGTGATTTAGCATCAGGTTCGTTGATCTATGTTTAAAGTAGCGTAAAATATAGTCAAATATTTGCATTTCAACAAAGCAAAGTATAGACAGAAGACAGACACTTACTTCAATTCATTTTCCAGTTCGTTGGGCAATTTTATCGGATGTTTATCACCAAACAATGTTTGGGATAGTTTGAAACTCGAAAGTTTAATAGGTGAAAACCGCCTGATGTAGCACGTTCTTACAGCATGATAATTTATTTTCAGTTCCAAGTTGATAAACAGTTCATCGGAAAACAACCCTCGGTGAAAAGTTATCCTCGGAGTTTGAGGAACGCAGCGAGATATCAATATCCAGTCTCCTACGCCTACCGCATTGTAAACATACGGCAACTAAAATGAACGAAACAAGCAATTATTTATAGCTTATTATGGTGAAATCAGGGAGGTTAGATATTAGTGATTCTCCCTATACTGGTGAAATATTTACAAATTGACTTGGAAATCTTGTGGGTCTCCCATTACCCCTTCATTAAAACAGCATACAACAGCATATCCAGATAGGTCGGCAACCACGAGTAATGGAATAATATTGATTTTTCCTTGAGTCACGAAAACGTCTATCTTTCTTTCTGAAACACATGAAATTAGTAGAATGTTAAAAAGGTGAGCTGTGACACTTTATGTTTCTGATTCTACTTACTTGCGACAACTTGCACGAAAACAGGATGATTAACAGCTGCTCCTTTATTCGACCTAACGTAGTCTTCCATGTCTTTTAAGGAAATACAGTTATCCTTTAAACTCTGGGCAGGGGGGACAATTTTTCCTTGGCTATCGACTAACTCTAAAAAACCTATCAAAACCCACGAACAACATTATACTCGTTTCTTGTTTGTCTCCTATAAAACAGTTCCAAGGTCCAAAAGCAAGCCTAAGTATTCATAGTTATTCTTACTATTTCTTACGTAAATTTTCCTTCAAGTTAAAAAACTGAATTACTGTCAATCCTGTCCATCCACAAATCTCGACAAATAGCATACTGTTAGAATAGCCTGATAGCTGTAATAAAATAAAGGAAAGAACAAGATCGTCAGCAAAGTAATTTCGGCCCTTTATGCCTTTAAACCTTCTGCTTACTCTTGCAATGTAGGACGGTTCATCATTAGGCTTAGGACAAATGGACCACTGGTCACTGTCCTCTTCGTGATCATTGGTGTCCACATCTGCATCTTGCTGTTGGGTGCCACCGCCATTCCTACTACTGACACCATTTGTAGCCACATGATGCCTCCGTCTTTGGGTGAGGATCGTTGGAGCATCTTCCAACGAAATTCGTAATCGCTTTGATACGTCATTATCCATACTACAATTACTATTAACCTCCGGGTAGTCAGACTGAAACAAGAAAAAAGTGTAATTTCTCCGTCAACAAGCTTTCCCAACACCTGACATCAAGAAATCAGTTATCCTCTGTGGTCCCTTCTCCTCCTCTATCCTCCAATTTTCCTCTTCAAGCAATAATCAGTTGCATTTAGCTAAAATTACCTGCTTCCGAACTTGGATTGAATTGTCTTACAACTCTCTTTTCAATTAATAATACATTTGTGAAGGAAGTCTGCATAATCTGCATTGAACATCTCTGGGGATTAGCCTCGAATCGCTGGATACTGGATACCGGGATAAATCTCGATTTTACATTTCAACTAAATCTAAAGATACGGAAGCCTCCACAGTTTAACCTCCTTTTAATCTCCTTTCATCTTCTAAAAAATGTTCATAATATTTTTGTCCACAAGAGCAAATACCTTTCCCGGCACAAATAACCAAAACAAATGTGGATACCTAAACGAATGGCTCTTTCGGATATCCGATCTCAAATGATTATGCACAAAGGATCTCCCCAATACGGCATAGAGTTGGGGAGCTGAAATGAGATGGATTTGGCAGAAGCATTTGCGCCACCCTTGAAAGCCTTTTATCCCCATTTAAAAAGTAAATAGTGGACGTATTTTTATGAGGTGGTTAGGTATCTTTTAGCTAATACTAATTGCGACTCTCCGATCACATTTAGTCAACAAATCACCTGTATTTGCAAAACTGATTAAGTATTGATTGTTTAGTGTTTTAAATTTTGTAAATGTCAAAATGTTAACGTAAACTTGCCCAGCTGAGAGTAGGTGGGAGTCATTTTTTAAGATAAGAAACTTGATTGTTGATAACCCGAAGAAGGAACAACGACATCTAAGACATAATGGCCAAATAATAACTGGAGGTGGTTGATTTAACCCTGCAATAAATATTTTACTTGAAGTGTCCTTAGGTCCAGTGAGAAGGTTCAGTATCAACGATTCTAGTAGCATTATACTATTATACATTTGATTAAGGTAAATTTTTTAAATTAATGTTAAATTACATCTGGTCATAGGGCTGGGAAGTGAAAAGTTAATTAACAATACGGTTGTTGTTTTTCTTTTAGAAACGTCAGCGATAAGTAGAAGACATTTAGTTTCAGTCAGCTTCCTGTGATTTTGGTATTTGACAAAAGACCCTTTTGATTTAAAGCAACAAAATGGTGGGTTCGCCAAATAGTAGCCATAGTCGTTCCTCCTCCCTATCACCTCCATCAAAACTTCGCAAAATCGTGAAGAAAGATAAGAAGAAGAAGGAAAAGAAAGCTAGTCATACCCATAAACATAAGAAGCACCATAAGGAGAAGAAGAAGGACCATAAAAAGTAAGTGTTTGTAATACCAATTAAACTGATACTGAGACAGCGTAAAATAATAAAAGTAATAACTATCCCACTATCGATTTGATGTACAATTTGATACAACTTTCGGTCGGGATAGTTTAGTTCAGTAGTGGCAGTTCGTAGTTTTTGTCATCATCGCCGGGAGTTTGGTAGAAAATAACAGAAGTGGAGACTAAAAATTAAAAGACCAAAGAAATTATATTTTCTTAGTATATTATGTAGTTTCAAATTGGAACCTGCAGCGGAAATACAAATGAACCATGACAAGTTTAGTTGCCGTTTTGTAAGACAGGTAACTGCAGAAATTTCATTGTGCATCGATCATTAAGATGTAAGAATCTCATCTTGGTTAAATATTTGATAATAAGGTGTGTTTCGAATTGCAATAAGTATTATAAGATATATATTATATGGGTAATTATTTGTGTTTTTTCACATATTATGTGTGTTTCCTTTTCACCCTTTCTTGTTTCTGTTCACTAGCATGAATATATTGGAATATTCACATTCACTCTTCCTAATTCCTATGTACCCTTCCAGTTCCAGCCGTCCGAAACCCCTTACTTATGCTTTAATATTATGGACATTAAGTATGCGTTTTAAATGTCTACTATGTCTAGTACCGCATACTATTATTGTATGGATATACTGTTTCGCAGAATTTCTTCATCCTTCGATTCGAGGTGACTTCCAGAACTTATAAGGTTATCATCCACGAATGATTTATACGTGAGTACTATATCTGTCAGTCCTGTACGAAAGCTGTATCAAATTAAATCTTCAATAGCAGTGCAAGGTTTTAAATTGTTGATTTCTTTGTCGAGAAATTTTAAATTGTTAAAACTTTAATTCTATGCTGAGCTGAACTAATAGAGACTGTGCCATTTTTCTTAACAGAAAGGTCAAAAAGGAGAAAAAATTGAAAGATCGCCAGAGTGAAGACATTTCAAAACAGATTGATGAAGTTTTGTCTACAAAGTCAGCAGATGTTACTCCTTCACATGCATCAAGTTCCAAGGAAAACAACTCAAACAAAAATGGCATGGCAGAAGAAGTCAGTTGCTCTATTAAAACTCCACCACATCCTAAGAAAGTTAAGTCAGATGAAGATATGGAGGTTGCTTCAATGAACTCTATCGAAATGATTGAAGAAGAAATGAATTTGGAAGAACTCATGCAGCAAAAGGAGTTATTGCAAAAACGTCTGGAAGAAATGTCTGGTATAGAAGTTATAGATTTAGAATCTGAGCTAGAGAAGAAGGAACCTCGTTCAAGAGACGCAAACAGGTTTGTTGGGAAAGACTTCAGAAAGGGGGAAGACAAAACCAAGCTTAAAGATCACCGTTCCAAAGACGAAAAAGACAAACGGAAAGAAAGGGACGATGAGCGTAAAAGAGATACTCAAAGAGACGAAGAAATCAAGCGAGAACGGGAAGAGGAGCGGCGGAAGGAACGAGAGGAACACAGAAAGAAAGAACGAGAAAGAGATGATAAGCGACGCGACGACAGAAGGAAGGACCGAGAAGATGATCGTAAAAAGGACAGAGACCGGGAGGATAGACGAAAAGATCAAGATCGGGAACGTGATAGACGTCGGAATGATACTTCACGACGCAGTCGATCGCCATATAGAGATAGAGGCGCTGGCTCTTTACAAAGAAGTCGTGGCAATAGTCCTGTAAAAAGAGACCTAGGTAAGGATCTTAACAGAGAGAGGGACATCAACTCTAGGTCAGGACATCTTGATCTTGATCAGAATAGACGGGAACGTGATAGGAAAAGGCGTATTGAAGACCGAGGAGACCGACGAGATCGGGACAGAAATAGGGATGGTCGAGGAGGTTCGTATCGGGACAAGCCAAAAGTTGAAGTTGACGTAGAAGAAGAACTGTAAGTACCATCTTACTGTATCCTACTTGTAAGATTAATATTATCATGTTTACTTACTAAACTTGTAATGATATATCCTAGTCCAGTATTCAAGTTTAGTTTTCTATTAGTATTTCCCGTCACATGGATAAATTTTTCTGCAGTTTATTCTTGTTTTCTTTCATTATGTATGGCCCACAAGATTTTAGGGGTTGTCAACTTCCTCAAAGTTTTAAATATATCCCTAGCTGGAATTCTGTACTTGTTCCCTACTAAAGTTGTTCGTTAGTATTTGTATTTCAGAAATTGGCCATTCAGCCAATGTTTTTTGGTCATAAAGGTTGTTATGTGTTATATGCCCGTTATAAAAGCTTACATTATCGGCCTAGAAGTAATATAATAGTAGGACTTCTGTGTAGTTGTATCAATGAATATACGAGGGCATGCTTAGAAGCAAAATGCCATCAATCAGCACGTCACCAAACAGAGCGTGATATCATAAATGTTGAGATGGTAAACTTTGAAACTATTTTCCTGATCAATTTGTGTCGTAAATCGTAATGCATGACGGATCGTTTTTGTTTGTTTCTGTTTTAAATAATAATTTAAACAGCTTATAGCTTTTTTTGAAAGGTAGGGAAGGTTTCATAAATGAACTATTGGTTTTTCAGAAATTAGGTATGAGTGGGGTTATCAACTCGTGACTCGAGAATGTTTCTCCACACCATTCCGTCTACGACTCTTTACCCTCTGAGTCGCAAGTTGTTGTACACAAAGTTTTAGTATGCATTTACTGGAATATTTTTTGTGTTGAGTTTTTTACGTTCTTAATAACTTCTTGATTCTATGTACCGGTTAAATGATATGTCTGTTTGTAATAAATCACCATGCAGGACCTACGTGGACATAAAATTAGATGACGATGAGGAAGACGAGGATGCCATCATCCAAAAACGGCGAAAGGAGAGACAGGAACTACTTCGGGTATGATGGTGTGGTAGCCTTAAATGGCTGTATTTTAATAAACAGTTTTTCAACCGGTTTAGGTTAGATTAAACAGTCTCTAGCTGATAAAAAGTCCTATTGTTCGAGTACTTTACTCGCATAAATTAGCCGGTTGATTTTAACTAGTGAACCCGAATAGTGTAGCTGAACAATATTGTTACTATAAAAATTTGCGTATTGTTTGTAATAATTATAGCGCCTGGGAGCTGCAGGGGAGGATTCAAATATGTCTATAGGATCCAAGTCCAGTGCGAGCCCAGCAGAGAGTCGGGTTGTGTCCGAGCAGAGTGAGAAAACGCTCGATAGTGATAGTAAACTTTCTGACTCATTTCACTCTAAACTGTTACAATCTCCTCCAAATAGCAGTCCAAAGCGGGAGAGCTCCTTAACAGACCGGAAAACGGACGAAGAGGAGGGCGAACAAGCAAAGAATGGTGAAAGCTCGAAAAATGGTACTTCCGAGAAAACTACTACTCAAGCAAAAAAAGGTCGGCCTACACAGCAGGACATTTTTGCTGAGCAAGACATGTTCTCGGAACATTTTGACGTAAGTTGTTTCCTTGAAAGCTTTTTAATCAAGTTTTGCAGCAATAATACGTGCAATAATCCTGATGTTTTTTTTATTATGAAATAGAGCCCAAGTGAATACATGGAAGGTTCAATGATGGGCAGAGACGAGAATCCAAACTTAACAGATAATTGGGATGATGCCGAAGGTTACTACCGTGTACGAACTGGGGAGCTCATGGATGGTCGTTACACAGTTTATGGATACACTGGCCAAGGCGTCTTTTCTAACGTTGTCCGTGCCCGTGACGCTGCCAGAGATAATGAAGATGTTGCTGTTAAGATCATACGAAACAATGATTTGATGCAAAAGAGTGGTTTGAAAGAACTGGAGATCTTAAAAAGATTGAATGACGAAGACCCTGAAGATAAGTATCATTGTGTGAGACTTAAACGACATTTTATTCATAAACAACATTTGTGCATGGTATTTGAACCTTTGTCTATGAACCTGAGGGAGGTTCTGAAGAAGTATGGGAAGGATATTGGCTTACATGTCAAGGCCGTGAGGTCATACACTCAGCAATTGTTTCTGGCACTGAAGTTGTTAAAGAAAGCAAACATATTGCACGCCGATATAAAGCCTGATAACATTCTCGTAAGTGGAAGTACACATTCAATTCTGACATAGTATTATAAGTATTCATAACTTAAAAGTGTAATTGGTTTTTAATTTCAGGTCAACGAAAATAAAGTTATGTTAAAAGTTTGTGATTTCGGATCAGCAAGCTACTCTCATGAAAATGAAGTAACACCTTATTTAGTGAGCAGATTTTATCGCTCCCCTGAAATAAGTAAGTTTCTAAAAATATCATTTGTGTTTACTTTTATGAAAAAGCTGGTTTCATGGACTCAAATTAAAACTATAAGTGTAACATTAAAGTCCTAGGTATACCTTACGACCATGGGCTAGACTTATGGTCAGTTGGATGCACCATTTATGAGCTATATACTGGAAAAATTTTATTTCCTGGAAGCTCCAACAATCAGGTAAGCATTAAAATTTTTTGGTTTACTACAAAAATCCAGAAGCTATTATTTTGAAAGTGAAATATTTTTATTTTTTATATTTTTAGATGCTAAAGTATTTTATGGATGTCAAAGGCAAATTTCCAAATAAATTAATTCGGAAGGGGGCTTTTAGGGATAACCATTTTGATGGGAATTACAACTTTTTGTATCGTGAAGTAGACAAAGTTACGGAAAAGGTAAAAAAAACTCTAGCAAATTTTCAGTTTCATTCGCCCGAAAGAGTAAGAATTGATTTTAAATTCGCCTTAAAGTCAAAGTATTAATTTGGTGTTAACTTAATTTGACAGGAAAAGGTTGTTACAATGGGCACCGTCAATCCAACAAAGGATTTACTTAGGGATTTAGTTAATAATCAAGATCTCCCTCCTGATCAGTTGCGAAAAGTTACGCACTTGAGAGACCTTCTGGATCGTATATTAATGCTGGACAACACGAAACGAATTAGTATAAAAGATGCACTTTCTCATCCTTTCATTTCGGAGAAGCTGTAATGAGCGGAGCAGAGGAGCCTGCCTTGCGCTGGATTCACCACTTTGGAAAGTCGAAACATGCATTCTTCGTTGGGTACACTATGGTGAGCGAAGGCACGTATTACTTATATCTTCCTACGTTATGATTTCTGTATTTATTTTTTAAGTTTGCCTGTAGGCCTAATAGTTAAATATCAAATGCAAAAATGTATTTAGATAGCAAAATGATTGGTAATAAGTTTTAAATTCTTGAAAAATGTTAAGATTGCCTTTACTATTTGTAATGTGAATGATTTCTGTTCAAGATTTATAGTAATGTTCTATTAAAGGAAGTTTATTTTCAATATTTCGAAGATGACAGCAAACTATTATACTCATCAAAATCATCAACATCAACTACACATTTTCAGTGGTAACTAACATACGAAGTTTCTCGTTGACTTTACATTGCCTTGTGCCGATAAATTGCGAGACATGCCTATAATACAAAATCTATGCGTTATTTTTTATTCTGCGATGCATAATATGGTATAGCACAAATGATAGACTTATATTTTCTGTTGTCTGTAGAAAATTACCAGATAAGATAAATGTTACTTCAAAATTCTTGTGTGAACTGAAGTGTGAATATGAATGAACAGGCTAAGAAAATTGAATGTTAACAAATTGAAGAAAATTTTCAATTGATAATCCGAAATAGTTTTGCGTTTTAAAGCAAACTGACAAGAATTTAAAAATTAAGGTCGATGCAGTAATACAGCAATTGGCACAAAATAAGTCTACTAGAAACTAAATTCAGAACAAACTATATATTAAAATGAATGCACAAATTACTGAGATATTTTCCAATTTTTGCACCCTATATGAGTGCATTAATTACCTTACATAATCTTTTGTCGAGTTTAATCTAACTACCACACAGTTTCAGACTTCTCTTTTGTAACCAACATAGTTTTTGAAGGAGAGGTTTTGTTTTACATACTCTACATTTTTGCACCAGTATGAATGAGCTACTAGTTTTACATATTTATTTGTTGAGTACAACGTAATGAAGAATCAACAAATCTCTACAAAATCACCGTCAGGATAGGTTTCACAATAGGACTGAACCTTTTTGAACTGAGTTTTAACTAATTTTACAATACGTATTCATTCATTAGTACTTGTGTACTTTACTCTTTTGCAGATCTACAAATAAAGACTATAGTATAGATACAGAAATCTACAATGGTATTGTATTACTGTAGGATCGTAGGAATTAGTTGCGTCAGTATATCTAATGACTGTGACAGTATCAGCCATTGTAAACAATCAGTCTCTGCAGTTTGCGATCAACCAAATTTTCCACTTTTACTACACATAAAATTACAGTGGGAAGGGAATTTATTATTTGTCCCGTTATAGTATGGATAATCCGTTCGTAGTGGAACCAATAGCATTCTTTTCAAACTCATGCAAAATAGTACTAATTTTAGATACATACATACGAAATGTTGATAATTACAAAGTCTTTTAACGGTCACTTTAAAAGGTCACACATTCAAAAAATACTCGTACTGCTACTCATGGGCTTCAAGTTACAAGTTACAACTAGTGATTCAGTTTAAACACTGCACTAGAACATTAAGTAGAATATTATCAATCGGGAAGAGAGATTACGTTGCGGATCAGATATGAAAGAATATTTTGACATGTTTAACTTGTTGGTAATAAAACACAGTCCATGCCTTTTTTACAAATACAAAATTGGCAATTTATGAGGACTATGCGTAGAAGACATTCAATATGGCTTTGTCTCTTCCATGAAGTACAAACTGACTATATATACGCATAGTTTTTGTGAGAACGTTCAGTTTCGACCTTTTCTCTTCTAAAATTACGAAATACTGACTGACATGACACTTCCTAGCATGAAATCTGCATGATATTCTTTATTAGGGACAGTCAGATCAGGTTAAACGATTAGTTTTAAAGATAATGATAATTTTATAAACGTAGCTATTGTAAATGTAAAGATTAAAAACTTAAAAATTCTGTTGTCGCTTCCGTTTACAATCAATCGCGTCGAGAATAGGTTGTCTCTTCGTTTGATATCTTTTGCGAAGTTCATCAATCTCCTTCTCCATTTCAGAATCAATGTTTTCCATCTTTCGTTCTAATTCATCGATACTTAGGAACTTTAACTGAAATATTTAAATTGGGACACATTTAATAGATAGGAACAAAATTACACAAATTTATAATTAAGTTGTATTTGACACTTACAAATTCGAAATCCATATTATCAATGAATGTTTTGCTATACTTTGGGTTGGCGATTAAGGCAGCTTCTAAATTAATTTGGGGTCGACGCAACTCCACGGCTGGGGCATACGCTTCATCAGCCGCTTCTGTGGACCCTGGGGAACCCTGATGACCATTTCCATACATCATTCCTCCTCGGTATCCAAGAATGGCTGACGACGCTCCACACATTCCACTGATTTGACTTAGTTGTCTCTGCAGCCTCTCAGCGAACTCTCGTTGCTCTTCTGCTGTCATTTGTTTTGTGTCGTTATACAAGTCGACATGAGCTTGATTGAAAGCTGGGGGTAAATGCACAGGAGGTAAGGTCGAGTTCCGAGGTATATCTATCAAAATTATACGCATACAAAAAGCCCTTAAATCTAGTCTGTGTTAAAGTTTATTACTCTATAGCACATTGCATATCTATACTTTTGCACAAATAAAGTCAGCATTCACGTATTTATATACAGGTGCAAAATATACAAATTCAAGATCATTGCATCAAAAATAGTGTAAATTCTCATTCGTTTAACTACAAATTTGCTGATAACTGTACACTAAAGTGATGATTTTAGGATTAATGAAAAGTTAAGTTCTATGCAAGCAAAAAAAAAGTAAAAAGAAATTACGGCAACGGCACGGGCAGCATTTTAATCTATGAGGTAGCTCTGTTACATAGTTTCGGTGGTAAGAAATGTCACTTTTCAGTAACTTCTGTGAACAATTTTTTGTCGTGTCCACATCCTTCCGATTGTATTTGTGTCCGTCATCACCAGGCTTGGTTTGAAAGCGGAAGCGTATGACATGGGAAAACGTTCTTAGGCAGTAGGCAAATATTTGGAAGTTTATGTACACAATCCAGGACATGATGACGAAAGGGTACTTCAAAACTAGTTAGAAGCAAAGCCATAAATAAACGGAATTGACAGTATATACAAAATTACAAATACCAAATCTTAAAGGAACTGTGGGGTATTATGAGAATTGGTTTGCAAGTGAAAGTTTGTAAGCTCCTACAGTGAAAGTTTTGCATAAGAGTCAATAGCGTTTACAAGCAAACTTGCAAAACTACATCTATAGTAAAAGCACAGCACATTTTCTGCACAACTGATAATCTTCAACCTCACATTAAAAATTATATTCACCAAAACCCAAAACACCATAATGCAAATCTTCAATACACTCATTATTTCCAACCAAACAAGATGGCATGGGACTTGACATTTCCAAAAACCAATTTCAATGTTCCAAGCACATACATGAACTCCATTGCATATCCACAATGTAAACAGTAATTTTTAAGTTTTTGGATATAGGGTCCACAGGTCAGCATCATACCATTCCCATTGTCATTTAGGGTAGACTTTAAATTATTCTGGGCATAAAAGGTTATCCTAGTAGCAATCTTGGAATGGTCGCACACGAATTGGTCAGTCTCTCGAAAGCAGTTATTAAAGGTATTATTCTAGTACTTAATTGTTATACATCTCAAATTGGCATTCTCAAAATTTTCACACATTTTCCCAACACCTTCCTTCAACTGAAGACCATTAAACCAGACCATCCATCATAAGGACTGACCAATTTGTGTAAGCTTACCATTCTTGTTGGTTTGATGCTGACCTTGACTCATCCTTTTATCTCGTGACAACTTGCGTTGCATACATCTTGGTAAAACGAAGTAGTAAAGAAGTAAAAGAGTGACTGTAACTAAAAATATAATGTATACAAAAAAGTTTAAAGCCGATATAGTTAACACAGAACAGAACTAAACAGTTTACAACCCTCGGAATTCGAACACCTCTCCAACTTTCCCCAAAATAATAGAAACATGGCAAAAAGTGAAATGTTTTGTTAATCATATTAACGGGAGAAGAATTTGGAGTGGATAGAATACGTACATGTACATGCATCCGGATTTTAATGGTGGTTAAAATTATATTCACAATATCTACAGGATGTCATATGAGGGGGAGAAAATAAAAAGGGAGAGAGAAAATCGGAAAAGAAAAACGAAATTTTAAAAATAAGAACATACTCGTGTAGCTAGAGACCATCATGGCGTTTGGGTTCTGATTTGGGTGGTAATAAGAACTGGATTGCTGTTGATGTGGGCTTGTGAAATCACCATTACCATCATTTGTACTAGGACTTCCTCCCATTCCTTCGTCAGAATTACTGCTGCCATTGGTTCCACTCGCTGCGGCTGCTGCGGCATCCTTCTTGTCAAAATGATCGAGGAACAGTGGTCGGTATGATTTCTTTGTGGGGTCAATTTCTGCTGTATCGTGACCTGGAATGAAAGAAAAGACACGTCCTATTTACAATTTTTGAAAAAGCGAAACGCTAAAATTAGGTAGATTCGCCTTGTCCAACATACGCTTCATAGTCGAATCATCATCATCTTCCCCATCCGAATTTATGACCATTGTTCCCAAACTGGACTCCAAGGTGCCCAGATTTCCCCCAGCACCCGGAACTAGTGTTCCACTCGCTGAATGGGCTATCATTGTGCCGTCACTGTAGTCCATATCACCATTATCGCTTAACATTCCTGGTATTAAAGTTCTATCATCTGCGGGTTTCATCGTCTTATCGTTTGAATCCTAACAGCAGAAGCAGACACATTTATAAAACCCTACGAAATCATGGATCAATATGTGCCCAGAGTAGAAGTGAACTAAGCGCCCCTTTTATGTCATACTTTTGCAGTACGGGAACACAAATGTTCGGTGTAAAGTGAAAGTATTCTATTTTGTGAAAGTCAGGTCAAGCGCACAAAACTAGAGATATTAGTTACACTTATAAAAAGTCATTCATCAAATACAAATTGTTACACATGCAACTCAGTCAAAATTCCAGAGTGTTAAAGGGGCAAAAAATTTATAGAAAAAACATGTCAAGTCAAATACTCAAGCAATCAATATCAAAATTCATATTATGAAAATTCAGATTTTGGAATAATTATTCATATAAAGGTATCAATCAAGTATTATGATTTTCGTGTAAAAATCTGCAAGCAGTTTCGCATAAAACAAGCGCCTAGTTTGCGTAAATAAATTTTGAAGAAAAGTTTTAATTCGATTGAAGTGTGATCGTTAGTGATATTTATGATATTCATACAGTAATATTAATTTTTAGAACAAGATAATAATAAGATAATTATCATCTACCCATAGGAAATGCTGGACTTTAGAGACCAGATTTTCCAGAAAGCCTAATATCGGCTTGGGCTATAAATTCCAGAGAAAATCACAAGAAACACAATACAATAAAAACCATAGGTCTTTCACACAATTCAATTTATAAAATGCTTTCACACTACCACACAAATACGAGGAAAAATTTAAGCATATATCATTGCAAAATCATAAAATAAAAGGCTTAGTTTTTATTCAAACCATCTATGAAAAAACTACTTTTGAGAAAAATATTTGCAGGTAAAGAAAATACAAAAGCATTTTTGATTAAAAAAATACCAAACCAAATCTATTTCAATTCAAAATTTACTCTGCCTGCTGCTACTCTTGCTTTTTTGTTAGTTTGTGCTATCGTTTTAAGAGCTACTTCCAAAAACTCAAGCGAATTTATGCGTGCTTATGAAAATCAAAAACTACGTTTTGGTTACATAAACGTCACAATCCCAGAGAAAGTAGTAGAGAAATGGGCTTACCTGGAAGTTGTTACCTTCCGGAGCTGGTATTTTAGTTGGATAAATTCCATTTTGTAAATTTTCTCTAATTTGCCTAGCTTCATTTATCATCCCGAGGAGGATTGATGGAGGTCTAGAGTAGGTGATGAACGGATGATTAAGAAGCTCTGCTGCAGTTGACCTACTGTCTGGATTCTATTAAATTCAATTGGGAATAAGGATTTTTGCAAAACTGGGGCAATCTGCGATTCTTGGTTTTTTATTATTTACCTTAATTAAACATTTTGACACAAAATCAATAAATTCAGGTGCCCATTGCTCAATATTTCTGAATGTTGGTGGAGGTTTTGATGGGATCATAAAAATGACTCGCATTGGATGAATATCCCCATATGGAGGCCTTCCTTCAGCCATTTCTAAAGCGGTTATTCCTAAGCTCCATATATCTGCGACGCAGTCGTAACCAATCTCCTGGATAACCTCTGGAGCCATCTTATGTTTTGACAATTATTAATTATTATTAATTATTATTAAATAAAAAATAATAATTATAAATAATTACATAATAAAATAATCTAACACATTACCCAAAATGGGGTCCCGATAACCGTGTTGCGCTTGGCCATGGTGTCCTAAAAGGAATTGGGGTTATCATTAGTCAAACTTGGCTATACGGACTCCACAAGGAAGTGAAAAAATCGGTCCATATAGACTGAGATCCTTATAAAGCCCCCTTTTTAACATAGGCAGGGGTTTCCCACGTTAAAATTTTAGGGTCCGTATAAGAGAAGGGGTCATTATAATGGGGGGGGAGCCGGTTCCGTGTTGGTGATACACAAGTTAAGCAAGTTTAAAAAAAAATTTTTTTTTAACACTCACGGTGAGTTGACCTGCAACTCCAAAGTCTGCAAGTTTGGCGTGCCCTTCACTATTTAAAAGTATATTTCCGGCTTTTATATCCCTGTGGATCTTCTTTCTTTCATGCAGGTACTCAAGTCCCTTGAGAGTGTCTGTGAGAACCGTCGCTATTTCATCTTCCGTCAGGGTTTTCTTTCTTAATCTCATGATATCCGACACAGAGCCAGCACCACAAAACTCCATTACAATCTATGATATATTATCAGGCAGAGAATAATTTTAATATTATATCCACTTTAACACATTTCATCTTCCTCTCATTTGCCGACTTGAAATATTAACCTACCCATAAATCTGTATTTTTAAAATAAGATCCGTAATACTTTACGACGTAGGGACTGTCGCATTGCTGCATAATAGAGATTTCTTTGATAATTTCTTGAAGGTCTGTGTCAACCGGGACCTGCTTGATTGCTAATACTTGACCGGATTCCTTGTGTAGAGCTTTATACACACTTCCGTATGAGCCTTCTCCAAGTTTGCAAATGATATCGAAGACTTCTTCCGGTTGGCGGGTTAAACTCTCCTCCGAGAGCTTCTTCAGCTCACTATTAACAAACATACATCATGATAATATTTATTTTGATCGAATTCAAGCAACTTCTTCCAATCATACCTTTTATTCGTCGGGGAAGACGCTTGCTGCTCCATGATGAAAATCAAAAGCTTAAAACTGTATCCTTTTCAAAAAGAATATTCCGAATATTCGCTCAGTATTCACCAGCAAATTCCACACACTCTAACCAACTTCAGTCAACGTATGTTAATTTATAATCCAGTCATTTCCGGGAATTTCCATGTCTCGTTGACTAAAAATCACAATTTATAGACACAAAAATCAATAAGTTATAGCTATAGGTATTATTGTTATCTTTAACTCTGTTAACACATTACTTAATTTGGCGATGAAACCAAAACCATTACATGCATCCGCGTACGTTGGCAGCGTAGGATTATTTACCTAATACATTCAATTCTCTCTGCGTCTACCAAATTATTATTTTTTCATAGATGTTGAACCAAATATTAAGTAAGGTTCTCTTCAATTAAATGGATACAGCCACAATTTTGCATTTATATAGGTGCACTCAGAAAAAACAAAATTTGCTACATGATTTTAAGTAAGTTTATCGTTTTAAAAGTAATTAGTCGAAGAAACGATCTTTTGATGTGATAAAAGGAAGTTTTAGGAGCTGAGGAATTTAGAAAATACAATGTGCTACCTGTATCGAATGCAAATCTACCTTCAAGCAATATAGACGCATTTAATAACAGTTGTACATTAATGCATTAGGCGTACGTAGACGATCAAGTAATTAAATAGGGTCGTGTTTTGTTATATCATATAACCCCTTCATTCCCCTTCCATTCCACATGCTTCATGAACAATATTTACATCTTGTGTGTTCAATTACATAATGAAAAAATGATATACAAGCACTACTGGCAAATTCACTCCTACGTCTTTGGGTGTATTCAATATCAATATCAACAAAAAGCGTTTAGTTACTGACGTACCACATTAGGTATAGCCCCCTATGACACGAGCTTTATATGCGTACACTGAAAATAAGATCTTGTCTTCTTGTTTTAATGATCAATTGAGTAGCCTGTTATGTTGTAAGTATCCTGCTTACTTTATGAATTTGGAATAATATTCAATATATTAATTCTTAATTGGCTAAATTAGAAGTGGATATGTATGCTCAGGTAAGCCAACAAACAAGTTACTTTTACTTTTAAAGCAGAGATTGGATTGACGCTGTATGAACATTAGGCATTCACTACTACAAGATATCTCCCATATTATCAGAATACGTAATCAAGATCACCAGTGAATGACTACAACATGTGAATTTTGCATAGTCTGTTTTTTGCTGACTCAACAAGGTGCAAATTAATTATGACCAAAAAATACGAAGGTGGGCAACTGGTCATACCACTACACATGTAAAGTTTAGTCATAGTCATGAAGACAAAGTTATTATGAACGTATCTGCCGTCTGTCATTGACTCAACAAATTCCTAAGGTATGTTTGCTATTTGTTTTGGCAAAAACTTTTTACATCAAACTCAGACGCAAATCATGATGGCATGACCAATTAGAAATTCATTGGCATAGCCAATACCAAACTGTAGTTTAAACTAAGTGCATAATCACTAAATCATACACCAACTTAATTGGAATCACAAAGGTAAAGGTTAAAAAATGCACAAAACTTACTTCAGATTTCCTTCCTTCCTGTTTCTTTTGCAGAGGATATAATACTTTATTGTAAAAAAATCGTATAACTATTTTCGTATCTAATTGTTTCTAATAATCCAGCAACAACACATTTTCACCGTCTGAATCACTTTCCAAACTTTCCATCATGGTTTAGTTATCCAAAGATGCGAAGCAAAGAATGCGGAAAACTGCATGAAGCCAAATATTATGCAAACTTAAATATTAAAACTTTTTTTGATAACCACATGAAAACTCATGAGGACCCACTGTTTCATAGATAAAGTTATAAACATAAACACATTTGTTTTATTATTGATTCACTTTCGGATAAATACAATGACCTTACGGATAGGTAACAGTTTTTTAGGAGATAGGAACCACTGTAATAAAAGATATTTTCTTCCTACTAATAAGTGTACACATATCTGTATATTTTTATTCGTAGGTTTTTTATTTCTTCGCAATCATAATACAGTTCCAGTCAACATCCATTCGGTTCCGTCGGTCGGAATGATGATGATATGAAGTGTATTACTACTTGGCAAGAGTGAAAAGCATGTATGTCTTATATGCACAAGGTTCTTTGAATAGTTTCCATGTACTCATCATATACTTTCAACATGATACGGACGGATACACACTGCACTGCAACAAAAACTCAACCACTCACAATCAGCACGGTTTAACGTAGCCCTAGCTGGATATATGGAATGGATATATTTGTGTAAGTTGATGATATCCTCACTTCACACACGACAACAACGACTTTTTTCTCATAGTAGTGAGAACATTTGTCTATTTCCGTACACCAGACCAGCATGACCAGCATCGGCAACCTACAACAATAGAATGCTTTTTAGTAGAGACGGAGCACCAAGCACCAAAGGCAGTAGGAATCATGAAACTTGATATAAGAAATGTATGTATGTATCCCAAAACCCATTCCACAGAGGAATATAATGTATCCTGTCTTCTGTTCGTGTAAGAAACATTTGCATTAGAAATATTAGGATGCAGTGCATGCTTACTTTTTATTATAATGTTTGGGAAAGCATGTAATAATGTACAGTTTTTATGTGTGATGTGAATGTAAGAGTATATCATTCAAATTCATCTATCCGTTTAGTTCAGGAACATTGGGCAAATAAAGCAAACTCCAACTTCAAGACAGACAAGATCATCGTAGCGAAATGCTAAGCTCAACTTTGTTCGCTAGACAGAGGCAAACAAAATGTGTTGAGCTTTTGGCTTGTGTACTTACATAATATGCTTGTATCTGTCTATATCATTTATGCATTATGCATTTTATCAAATCGTAAGTACATGTTTCAATTTTGTATTGGATAATAATAGGATGTTTTTGAATGATTATAGCATGTACATACTCTTTAAATGCTATATTAACATACAATTTTTAGGAGACTATATGCAGATTACGATATTCATAATGAAAAGGATTACTCAAAGCGGATACGGCATTCAGCTTCATATATGAGCTCACAGCTACTTTGGAGATGGTGTAAATTCTCTATCAAACTTGATATCTTTCTTTCTTTCTTCTTTTTGAGCTGATATGCTGGAGAAGGATGAATGAAGAGGATGATGACGATATGAGTGGAGGAGGACCATATGAAACATCATGTGCCTCTGCCTTGGCAATACGCATGTATGTACAAAGAATCTGATATTCCAAGACAAATGAGATGAAGATTTTGGTTAGTTGTTGATGTTATGTTTTTTGTCACCATCATCATATTGGAATGTAACAGTTTTTCATGCACACTGACAACGAGACTTCATGGCTTTCTTGTCTTCGCTATTCCATCCTCGTGGAGTACGGAAGAATGATTTCATTAGTTTTGTTGTGCAACTTCTCTACTTTTATACTGACAACTGGTACATGATAAATTTGTAATAGGATTTTGTGCTTTGGATAGAGAAGAACGCATTGGAGCTCATGGTAGGAAGAATGTAGCGGAATGCATAGTTGGGCATGACACCGGACACGCGGACACCATGACACCGATAATATTTTGGGACACCAGGACACCGGGACTCCGGACACCGATAATATTTTGGGACACCAGGACACCGTGACACCGGACACCGATAATATTTTGGGACACCAGGACACCGTAACACCGGACACCGATAATATTTTGGGACACCAGGACACCGGGACTCCGGACACCGATAATATTTTGGGACACCAGGA
>JAQGAP010000496.1:0-33495 GCA_034697805.1 Orchesella bifasciata | reverse complement strand
TTTAATATTAGCAACACTTTGGGAAGAATAAAATCCGCATGTCAATCGAGTTTCATAAACCGGGTGGAATTACTCTACTGAGTTCGCTTACGTACATGTTCAGGTTCAACTACTTTCCATCGTGAATATCTGGTTTTGGTTCGGTTTGGCATTGAAATGGTGGAATAGGTCCAGGTCCAGTTTATTTCATCAGCCAGCCAAAGATTTCGCCTTCTTTCAACCTGGCTTGGCTATTCTTGTGGAACAAAATAATTTTTTTTGTCTGCAAAAACAAAAAATATTCATTCCTTTCTCTCTCCGCGAATTTATGATGATGTGTCGCCAACGCGTATGGCTGGCCGCATAATACGCCATTATTCCATGCAAACTCAAGGGTGACCTTGACCCCCTGAAACATTGAAACACACACACATTCATTCCTTCTCCAACAAGATAGAGTTAAAGTTGGTAAATAAGCACATGTATACTTTACTTTGGTTTTCATATTATTGCCTATTTATGCTAATGCACATGAGAAAAATAAGAAGCTACAACTCAGCTCAAACTCGTCTTAGGTTAAGTAATGCATAAGCACATTTCATATCAGGAAGAGTGCTTCATTTTACGCCATATGGTACACGATAGGGCGAGGAACACTTGTACATAAATTTTGTGTCCGCATCAATTCCTGGTAGCACATATTATTTCCCAGCGAATGTATGGAATGAAATAGCTTTCTTGTTGATCATCACATTTGAAGCTACAGGTTTGGATTTTGCTGATGTGGACAAATCTCATCTCATTCCTCGTAATACTCGCTGAGCGTCATCAGCCTAAAAGCGTACTTACATACGTGTCGCTGGCCGGAGTATGAGTTGGCTGTGAACAAAGAGCATATTATTATATTTTTATCCGTATATTCATTCCGATGAACCTGAACCTAACCTGGCCAAGTAAGCAAACTCGCTACTTTTTATGCAGATGAGATACTGATGATGTGTAAGTAAAAAGGAAGGGGTAAAAAAATCTTATACTATTACTACATACCTACATACGCAAAGGAGATTGGAAAAACGCCTCAGGTACTTTTTTAGGATGAAAACGACGGAACAACACACAAACATCTTTTTCATGAGGATTCTGATTCCATTCCAATCTAATCATCAGATCATCATCATCAAAACCCGAAAAAACAGGCTGAAGTCCTGGCCTGTTTGGCCCTGCTTCTTGTTTTTCACCCACCGAAAGATTTATTAGGATGGGGATTTTGCTGTCTGGAATTTATAGAACCAAAAATACGCTTTAATTTGATACTCCAATCCTCAATTTCAATGTGAATAGGTATGGTTGTACGAGCGCAGTTGTGCAGAAATACATTTATATGGGTTTGCAAGTGGAACTGCTGCTATTACGCACAAAATGTTTCTAACGAATGTGTCTGTCTGCCTCTCGAGCAGGATGGTAATGTATCTTTTTTTATCTCACAACTTCCTATGATGATTTCGATGAAATAAAGTCAACAAGTGTTTTAACACTTGAGCATAATAGACAAGACACATATTCTTCACCGGTTCATTCGGAGAGAAATGTGGGCAACACATGGCAAACGTTTGAATATGCATAATATAATATGAAATTAAAGTGAAACCTTTTCCCATGCATCCCCATCATAATCTTTTCAGAAAACGGATTAGACTAAAACATGGGGTATCCTAAAACACCATTTTGTAACGTTCAAGGTTTTTGGGACAGAGAAGCAGGAGCAAAGGCTGCACACATCTGCCTACTAGGATGGTAGTCATATTTTATGTCACTTGTTCTTTCTTCTTTCTCATTGTTTTTTAAAACCTGCTTTTTCTCTACTGACCATTTTCATGAAAAACATCTGTCTGACTCATAATAATCTGGAGGAGAGTCATGGTTAGCTCGGCTGGGGCATTTTAAACAGGCCCACTGACTGAGTGACTAAAGAAGGGAAAGGGAAATGGATGATATGGATAATGACGACTGTGTCTGATTCAATTAATGAGCTTTATCTTCGTCTACTTACGACTGAAGAAAAACAAGTTTTCTTCACTTTACTCACTCAAAAATCTGCTCAACACGCTGGTGAACAAGTGGATTTTGGTTATCAGCGAGCTTTCGTATAAAAATTTAATTATGCAACTCCACTTCCGGTGGAGTGAGGCTGTGGCTTCTTTTTTCTTTTAGAACAAGTCTTCCCTTTTTGTTGGGAAGCTTATCAACCTCATCCATCATCACATAACATGGATGTTCATTAACAAGGGAGATCTGGTGATGCTGATCAAATCAAAATCAACCAGAAGAGTTGAGCTCCTGTTTTTTTCAAGTCTGGATGAATTAAAGATTTATTGTGTTGACCCATCCATGTGGAAACGGATGTTATGGTTGAAAAGCCCACTCGCCTTTTGCTTGAGCAACCATCCAACCAAGTTGCAACTTTTTTTACTCATCATCAGAATCCTCTCAGATCTCTTTGATTAGATAAGATAAAAGTTGAAGAGATTGTGAGAACTTGAGACTTGTTTCGATTCAGCGGAATGAAAAGAAGGCGTTTGTTTTCATGAGTCCTTTCCAGTTTTCAGAGAAATGCAAGAATTTGCAGAGTGCAGGCGAGTGCAGATTGAACTATGATGATGATGAAGAGCAGCTTCGTTCATTCACTACTGACATAATCATTTAGATTAAAATTATACCTTATTGCAGTTATTGCACTGCACCTGCCTTCTCAAATTCAATGGGCAGGACATGCCCATAATAAAATTCCCATTAAAAAGAAACCAAACGAACGAGCGAACGAAGATCGTCTGCTTTCCTTCCTCTCAAACCGGATGGGCTTATAGTTTGCTGATAAGCCGAAAAACTCGCTGAAATGAAATATGAAATACGAGCAGAGAAAAATGAATGAAGAATATATTATATTTATTCTAGTTTCTCATTTCAATTTTAACGAGCTGATGACATTGACATTGCGTTGGAGAAAAAAGTATTGACATTGAAAATTGAATGGGAAACACAAAACCCAACAACTGCATTTCAGACCTGACCATAGTCATTATCATCAGCACTCAAACTCAAGAGCATCATATTTCATGTTGATGATAATAAAGTGCGAAAATTTTCATGAGCGAAGAGCGATGGACCACCAGTAGAAAAAATCTCATAAAAAAGTTTACCACGAGCGTATTGAATCGCTTCTTCATTTCTTTTGAGATGAGATGAGCTGGTCGGGAAAAAGGTTAAAGACTTCTATTGCCATTTAGAAACAGGAGGGACTGTCGTCATCACATAAATACATGGTTAATATGCCATCCTTATAATATATCGGCCGACAAGAGGAGAGTGTTAGTTGGGAGGATGATGATGATGATGATAATGCAAACTATGTTGCACTGGCTGAGCTACTCTGTGAACAGCTCGTTATTTTTTGTTCCACCCGACAACCAGGGGATTGCGTCATTCAATGCAATATTGGTGCAAAGCAGCAGGACATCCAAGACAAACCTCCGCCTCTTCACATCTCGATAGTTTATGCACTTCTATTAAATTCCGTTGGTCAACTACTGGCTCAACCCATGTGGAAAAATTCCTGAGATCCCAATCCAAATCCAATCCAACCTCGTAAAGAAAATATTAGGATGATTTTTACAACTCAATAATTTCCCAGTAGACCAAGACCTGTTAGTCCAGTTTCGGTCGTAAACTTTCCCTGTGATTGTGAAATTGACAAAGAATTTTTTCCTTATCTCAATCTCGACCATGTCAACTCACTCTTTTCTAAATGCGAAGCAGAAAAAAAAGACGCAGAATTTTTTTTCGCAATGATGGTATTTATGGCGTGTCATCTCATTTAGTAAGAAAAACTTGAAGTATAATTTCAATTATTTGCAAATCTCCCCAGTAAGTTTGAGTGCATTCATAAATATGACAATCAACTTGGGTGGAGAGACAGCATAATATTTAGTAGCGATGTACTACAAACATCGTTCGGCATCTCGTATCTAACTCAAATAATGTATTTAAGATAAGATAAAAATGGAATTAGTTTGGATTTGATAGAGGCTCGAAGGCAGCTCTCAAGCCAAAACGGAGAAGAGAGATGAGACGAGCCCATAAAATCCTCTACAAGCATGTTTTACACAACCAACTTAATCCAGACGTATTTATGAGCCCGTTGTCTGGAAATTGTTGGCTGCTTCTTTTAGAAGCATAATATTATGCTGGTTCGTTGGTGATATTGATATTGAAGTGATCATCGTGTTTGCTAGTTGACACTGACACTTGTAAATGTATATGTATGCTCGCGTCCTTCATGATCATCATCATCCCATTCATTTCATTGCAGCGAATGTGTGTCTCGATTGTGATGTCTTGCAGCCATTCTCTTGTCTATCTAAATTGTAGCTGTTTTATGCGTCGGCAGCCACACTCCGCTGTTCGTTCCGCATTTTCATTCATTTGATAATGCACAAATTATCTGGGCTCTCCCTCAAAATTTCATTGTTTCCGCAGTCAACTGAAAAGTCGTAAAACTGGAGCAAAAGGGAAAAAAATATAAGACCACACGCTAAATCCTATTTTATTATTACAATCACAATGCCCCTCTTTCCCTTTTCTTTAGCTTTTTGGAATGAAATTGCGTATAAAAATGTAATTTTCCCTTTTTCATGGTGAATTGAGCTTTTAATATTTTATGTCTTCATCAGCCATCAAACCAGGGTGATATGATAAGAAGGAGTAGAATAAGTAGATGAGATGGTGATATGATAATATCATGTCTCTCTCCCAAAAGGAAAAGCAGTAGGTAGACCAGACATCCATTTAACATCTCACTCCCATTCTTTCTTTCTTTCTGTTTCCTGATAAAAAATTAGACTCGTTTGTTCTTCTGTGAAGTAATGCAGCCGGATCTCAATGATGGTGATGATGCTATTTCATTGATTTTTTCACTCCCAACTCCTCGACAGTCTGGTTCTGACCCTGGTTTTTTGGCGCAATCTTGGAGTTGCGGACTTTGTACAAGCGTTTTATCTTTGGGGTCGTCGTGTCGCGTTTTCCGAGCAAGCACGTGAAAGTCAAGCCGCCGGTGTAGGCTATATCGACATTCATATAGCACGATATACTCATATCAAAAGCCAAACCCATACTCTACCCGGCTTTTGCTCTTCCGACCGAATTTCCTTTTCTCGTACGGCTGTACTTGTAGTTTTTGTACTCAAACAACCATTCTTGTTGTCTGGTGATTCATCCCAAGAACTGTTTAAGAAGCGTTTTGTTGGCAGAGTCCAAAACATAGTTTGTCTGGTGGATGGCTCTATCTATCCCTACAGACTCAATGTGTTCAATTTCTTTTGCGTTGCATCACGTTTATGCAACTCTTTGAAGATATGCTGCTCATTTCAGGTTTCACTGTTCTGATCCACTCACCCGTCTCGAAGAAATGGATTTACATACACATGACACATTACAAGCATGCCTAAGTACACATGTAAACTCTTTTCTCACATTTTAAAATTTTTAAACATTTCTCCTCGAATCGCTTCCTCACCACACCACCACCAGCAGTAGCATTATCAGCAAGACTCCTGGTTTGGTTAGGATTTAAGATGCGATGCACTGACTACTCCATAAAAAAGAAGCCTTCTTCATCGTGCTCAATACCCATAAACTATCCTTTTGAGACAAGAAACAAGCATGGAAGGAAAAGAACGAAGGGGAGAGATAATTTTCATCTCTTTTTCATCTTGAGAGAGGAAAATGCGTAAATGGAAGCCTTGTTCGGGAAGATCTCTGCTTCTATCTCGAAACAATGTCTTCCCAAATTAGTCCCTTTTAAAAATAAACTGTAATCGTTCCCTTTGTTCTCTTCTCTTTTGTTCTACCCCCACTGCCGTTCTCGAGTTGAGGATGAAGATCATTTAGATTTGATGCTGAGATTTTAGGAAATTTTTATTAGAATTTTATACTTCTTCCGAAATAATGCAGTACCAATTTCCTCTCAGATTTCATCAGCTATATTTTCATGCGTGCAAAAATATTGGCATATATTCAACACAGTCATATAATATTTCAGAGGTTTGCTCCATATACCTTAATTGCTCTGAGCCGTAGCAGTGAAATGAGATCTGATCTGTTTGAAAAGTCAAGTGCTAACAGAGAGGAAAGGTGGATGACACCCTGATTCACAGACGAAAGTTACGCGAGACAAAGTCAAATATTGGCAGCAGCCAAGCCAGCATCCTTTCGCTCAGCAACACCACCAAGAAACAGATCAGATCACATCATCATTATCATCATCCGAAAGGCAAAAGCAATAAGCAAATATGAAGAACACATTTAAACACACACGCCTTTCCTTTCTTTCGAAAAGAGAATGAATCACCTTTTCAAATGGAGTTTAACGGTCTGGCCTGGTCTGCTCTTTCATCTTTCTTTCTAAATAATTGATGAGTGTTCTTACTACAGCGGAAAATGCCAATAGTCAATAATATCCTCAATGATCAAAACGAGCGATAAGCTTCCCACTGTGTCAGTCTCCGTCTCCTGGTTTGATTGATGCGCTCATAAAGCCAAGCAATCAAAATCAAAGCAGGTAGACACTAAAAGAATTGCAATGTGCATAAAAATACTCAGGTAGAAGACGAAGACAAGCTGAAGTTGAAGGTACTTGGTGGAAATTGCAATCTAAATAAATAATCATATTGGATTTCTCATCCTTTATGTGATTGATTGAAAATTTATAGACAAGGAATATCATTTCAATGGTTTTTCCTCCTTTCAAGATCTCATCTTCTAAAACTAAATGGTTCAAGAGCAGGGGTAATTTAGTGTGCATTAAAAGCTTGACATTTTTATGTATTTACTTATGTGTGGTCATCACACTCACATCACATCATCATGATTTACTCTGGACACACAAAAAAAATTAAGCGAGAAGAATTACGCTCCCCAATTTAGCCTCACTCACTCCACAATCCACAATCATCTCCACTGATAGTAAAAAGCAGGGGAACGAACAAACATGTGCAAATATCCTTTGTGAGCCGTGGCCGAGAGCACAAAAAAAAGAAGCATTTTTACTACGTGCATAATCTTTAGGTATATATAGTTGTGATGATGGCATTGTCAGGTGTATACCTACATGATTGTGATTGGGGAAAGTCGGTAGAAGGACGAGAGAGCTTTGCACTCTGCTCAAAAACTCATAAAAAACTCCTTCAAATCACATCACCTGTGGAAAAAACTTAAGAAGGCAAGGTTCGGTGTTCGTTCTGAGCTGAGAGTAAACTTGTCCAAGAAAGACAGTCAGATAGATTGAATCTTTCATGTATATTTTTTGCTGGATTGGATAATAGCCAAAAAGTACATTAGACGAAGAACGACATACGAACGTACGTATGCCGTGCATACCTGCATACTTTTGCCGATGCGTAAATTACTTTGCTATGGACAAGTGTCAGTGAGCAAGCAAGTATATAAGGATATGGTTGATAATATATATATAACGTACGCAGGGATTTTTTACAACTCAAATTATACATGGTGGAGCTTAGTGGGAGTCATTTTTTCTGATGAACAGAATCTTTCTTGTTACTCGTCTGGCTTTGTGTGTTGCATACCAAACCAAACCAACACGTTTGTAGTTTGTATGGAGATATTATACGTATGTCTGGATCATTATGCTAGGGAAAAAGAAGCCCGCTCAAAAACACTGTCTTTGTTTCTATCCTCAAGAATTCTCCTTGAGTTTAACTCAATCTTTGTGGTGGATTCAAGAGAGAGATAATAGAAACCCCTTTCCTTTCTAGTTGGTCGGAGAGACAAAAGACAAGAGTATACTACTAAACCACCTACCATGTGGATAGAAGCTCATGATGATATACTTTGTCCTTCCTTCCTAATCCGTTCTTCTACTACAACGCAGTTTTTGATGGGGTTTTATAGCTTAAAATTAACTTTGGATTTTTTTTTTCGCAAAAAAAATAAATGCGAAACAGCATGACTATGACATGAGCATATGGTAGGTATACCTATAATATTATGGGTATTGAAAGCTATAAGACGCTTCATTTCTTCCCAATGAGCTTTTGTTTATAAATTCCCTTGATGTTATTGCGTGTAATGTGTATACAGAGTGTGTATGTTACGGACAGACAGGTTATTTTGATTATGTAGGTCAGGCATTTGGATCACAGACAAAGAGCTAAGGCCAAAGAGACAAAGAAGCGAGGGGAAATCATCATCATAAGCTTTAATTTGTCCGTGTAGTCAAGCGAATGCTGATCTGATCTGAGGGATCTAACCACCTCGTTAAAATCAGTCAGTTTCTAATCGTCCTTTTGAACTAATACGTAATAATATGTAGAGACACATGGCACAGTAGCATCAATATAACCAAGCGGCTTGGCTTTGGCTTCCGGTGCATCATATTTTGGTGTGCTCAAGTCCCTAATTACAAATGCGTAAGAAAGAAAGAACCTTGAGACTTTTGACTTGAGATGCTTCAATTCGCAACAAAACAAATGCGCAATTTTAGGTACTTCGGTAGCCATCTGCTATATGCTCATGTCCCTTCCCTTTCATCCTTACCCAACCCTTTGTCAGAGACACGGACAACAATTTTTTTTAGACATAATGATTCATTTTTTATATAACCAAGGAATATACCCATGACTGTTGCTCAATATCATTTCAATTTTTTAATATTAAACCGACCGGCCGGTCTACCTTTTTTTATTGCGAAATATTATTATATTATAATTGAAAAGGGTATTTATTTTTCCATTCATTTTAAAGGTGAGATGATGTCGCGTGCAAAAATTAAATTAGTTTTTTGACAGCTTGGGCTTGATTTTGATTGCCAAATTATTCAGAAACCCATGACATTTATAATAAGGTTTAGAACTGAGAGACGTGGCCACCACAATGAGATGAATATAATTGATTCATTTAACTTATGCATAGCATTTGGATGTGTCACTCTCTCCAACTTCAGAGAAAAGCTGCTAGTTGTTCTGCTCTTCGGACTTTGAACTGGACTGGACAGTTGGGGAGAAACAGGAAATGGAAGCGTGACATCATCCCCGTCACAGTCAATGTCACTTTGTTCCTAACTAAAAGTGGGAGTGTGGCTGAATTAGACATTTATTTCGCTGCCGGATAATACCCGTCCTTTCTCTGACAAAAACCAGACAAAAGGACGGAACAGTAGCTCTTTTATTCGTAATATTCCCCACCTTTCTTTTACAACAGCTCAGCATTAATACAACTCACCGGAAATCCCATTGACTTGACTGGTCTGCCTACCTACAACAGCTCTGTAACAACCTAATGGATATTGGATTTGCTTTGCTCTATTAGCCAACCGGTGCGATATGGTTGTGTGTTGCTGACATAATCCCAAAATTCATATTGATATGGATATTACACGTTTGTCTGGTGTGCTATGAAATGAAAAAACGGTAATGCATGTTGTGTGGGTCGTGGTTTGCTTTGGTTTTCATTGCATATTGCAGGGAAAAGGAAGGACGGGGAAGTATATACATATTTTTACTACACCAGCACCCATACCTATAAGGACTTTACTCGTATTCCTAGCCAAAAACGATTTCCTCTCTCTCTTTCATCTCGGGCGGCGGAGTAGCACGAGCGATTCAGATATGATTTTGGTGGAAGGAAGGATAGAGTAAAGTATAGTAATATTTGTAAGTGAGAGTAAAAAGGAGTGAGGATGGAAGGTCACCCTGGAGAGTCCAGGGAGTGCATAAAAATGCGTCGTACACTGACTTTTCTCTGCGTCCCTGAACATGCATTGCGAGTTGCCTAAAATGGGTGAGTCAATCCGCTTTCCGCTCAGCCAAAACCGAGCTGAGAAAGGAATGAGTATATATCCCAGTGACATGACATTTCTCCTTCCAAAAAATTGGGTATACCCACATAATCTTGATATTTAATCTGTATGACTGCTGCAGACAGAGTTTTGCTGCTGCATTTCATTTTTAATCCACCAACTTTAACCCAACTGTCAGAAAAAGTTTGCAGTTGAGCCATGAACCCACCAATTTCCTAGAAAATTGGAGGAAACATAACCACCAATATTATAGCCGCCTCAAACGCAATTTCGCGAAAAACGACCTATCGCTTTCCCTTCCTATATGTTTTGCATATATATATGGTTATACGGAAAGCGAACATGTGCAAGTTTTCGCAAGCTTTGTGTGCATGAGCTTGCATAAAATAACTCTTCCAGGAAACCCCTATGCATCACCATCATCAACATGTTTATGACATATGCTCGCATTTATTCGCAATTTCACTTTGCCCATCAATTTCATGAAACTATAGGTTGCAACGCTATTATTTCCCAGCCTCGACTCGATCGAGAGAAAAAACCGTTTTTCTCTGAAACCAAAACCTCACTAATTAGCAACTAGCGGATTATTGGATATAAAGCCCTCATTCATTCATTCAATTAATAAATTTATAATGAGCTGGGATTCTGGGAGTCAACTAGGTCCTTCCTCCTCCTCTCAAACCCGACGCTTCTGGTTCTCTTCTGAATAATTAAATGATATGCAACTTCCGGCGTGTGCGGTTTTTTCTTCTATGTTCCAGATTTTCACTCTCAGGAATGAATTACGATCATGATAACATCAACATACATGGTATCGTATCGTATCATTCATTAATACGAGATGGAAAAGCTTTCAACGAAGAAATGAAACTTTATACGAACACGAACCCAGCGAACTCCATCCAAAAACACTAAGCCCTAACGCAAACTCAAGATAACGTGTTATTAAACACATATCCTCTTGTTTGTTATATGTACCTACCTATTTCTGAGCAAATTCCACATGTCTCATCCATCCATATATACACAAGTATTGTGTTACATAAACATATCAAAATCCAATCCAAACTTGTGGTTCCAGCAGCCTCACTCACAGGTCTATTTGTTCCCTTTCAATAATCAACCCATAAACATATCATCATCATTACCCAATTGCTAATTTCATAGCTGCCTAAAAAACCCCAAACGATTTTTTTTTGGGAAGGGAAGCCATCTCCAGCTTTTACGAGACCGACAGAATGCCAAAGTCAATGCTATAGACAAACACAAGTGAAATGAGTGACTAGCGTATAATTTTTTTATGCCCCAACCAAAACCCTCAGGTATGCTGTATATATAATGTATACATACATAACTGAAGAAAGGTAAAAAAAAAGGTAACTCATAAAAAAGGAAGAGTGACTAGGTAAGCAAGTTGGAAGCCGGCAGTTTTTACATATCTCCTCTCAACCATCTACAACATCTACATTTTTAGTTAGTTGTCCATGTCGAGAGGAGTTGGACGTAAACGCACTCAGTTTATTCACACGCTTGTCCTTGGAAAATGCAGAAGAACATCTAGAGAGCAAAACCGAGAAGGATAATATCCACATCTCATCTCATCCACAACGAAAATACATTACGTTACATTGTTATGCTAGAAACGTACCTATATCCTCAAGAAGACGATATCTTTCTATACCCGCATGATTTTCATACCCTCCCAACTTTCATACCTTTTTACTCACTCTTTCTTAGCTACTAGCTACATTTTTTTCATAAATATTTCCGTCCGCTTAGTCTTGAGCCCTTCTTCTCAAGAATCGTTAATTCTTTGAGAAATACGAAATACCCAAAAAAAACTGCATCCATCCATCCACCGAGTCTGCATTCTTTTGTTACGTTCTTTCAAACCGAGACCATTATATCATATACATACATGCATACCTTATATGTATACCTACGTATACTCTGTCCAAATTTTTTATTGCCAATTCAACCTTCTCTCAGTCTTTCGACTCCTAAAGCATCTTCGTTCTTACTTGAACATACAAAGGATCCTCCCACCCACGACGCATCTTTCCTCCTCTAAAACTCTCCTCCACCCCAAATTCCCCCTTCCTCCTCACCCTCCCCATTCCAGACCCCTCTCAACGCCTTAATTGTACTTCCGCAACCCCTTAATTTTTACCCGTCTCGACATACCCAGTTGTTACTGAATGCCCCGAAATTTTCCTACAATCATCACGATCATGATGATAGCCAAGACCAACTCTTCGGATATTTTATGGTTAGCGCAGGGAGCGGCAGAGAAAAAGAAGCTTTTATAAGAGTATATCGTAGTATTTGCAGCAAACTGAATGAGAGAGCCGGTCCCCTATAAAGTCGTGGGACTGTATTCCTCGTAGTAAAGGCGTAAAGGCAAGGAGTATGTGCATAAAAGTACCTTAAAAAACACCATAAACCTGGCTCAAGCCGGCTTGTCAAAAAAAGCATGTTGTCCACATGTAGCCAATGAATGGGGGAGAGATGAGAGAAAAGATGCTTTGGTTGAGTTGCTACCCAGTCCATACCCTCACGTGTTACAGTGGGGTGGTGGAGCTCCGGAGTTTAACATGGGAAGGTATACCCCACAGTGCTTTTCTGCTTTTCTCGTTTTCTTCTGGCTGCTATTGAGTGCTTTGGGCTTCGCTTCCTCTGTCCTTTTCGAGTTGGGAGTTTGAGTGGTGCAGACCCAAGATCGAAGCTGCTGAGAACAAGAAGTGAGTTGAGTGCAACGATCGTCTTGCTCAAAAAACACCAGAGAAAAGCACAACGTGAAGAAGAAGAAAATCAAGCCGGTTAACAAAAGTTGGTTATCATCGTAAACATATTGATTATCATCAACAAGATAACATCATCAGCTATCAACATTGTCCATCAAGAAGTAGAAGAAGTGAGTGAAGAAGTGTAAACGTATCTAACTTAAAAATTAAAAGCACTGTGAAGAAGAAGTAGAAAAAAGAGCCGGCATTTTTTTGCAGCCAAGGCTGATAAGCAACAAGGGAGTTAGTGACATTATTAAATCAGTGATTAGTTCGGTCATCGGATCGAATGCGAAGAATATGGGAAGCACGCTGGTTTCATCGCCTCTATTGCAGCAGTCGGATGACCTTTCACTACTTCAGAGTCTAAATAGTGCCCTCAATCAACAGAGAAATAAGGTGAGTTGAACTTTACATCCGTGTTTACTTGTTGGCAAATTGTTATCATTAAGGGTTAAGTGCATTGGTAACTCATGGAGTGGAGGAAACTGTGTCCAGATGTTTTGCTTTTAAGCTTCCACTTCCAGCATCAATCAAACGTGCTTATCTTGTGTGTGCAAAAACCGAAAACATAAAACATATTGTCAACTGTGGCTCAATCATCATGATCATCATCAATATCATCATCAGTTAACCTTGTTGATAGTTATGCCGGTGGCGAGTAAATGTGAGGAAGAAAAGAAATCTGAGAATCATGAAGAAAGGGACCTGTTATTGATGCAGTTTAGGGAGGGCGCATAGTTGCATAGTTGATAAGTGTGTGATCAATTTTTATTGGTGTACCAATAATCCCTTCGAAATTAGAGTAGTAGCTGCTGCCGTCTGCATCCAATATATTTCTTTTTCAATCATCTCTGCAATCAGCTCAATATGTATATTGGTAGTATTGGCGTGCACGTCAGCCAAAGTGAAGGGACGAAAAAAGACTTGACAAATCCCATTTTTTCATTGACGTACCTACTTAATAATAATGTGGTTTGGATTGGATATAGTGATATGTTTTTTATAGTGTTCTCAGTCCTCTTCTGAGCCGGTTTCCGTCGCTCTCGACTCGACATGTGTCTCTTTTTTAAATGCATTCTCTCCTCTCTCAGCTCAACCTTCTTTTTCTCTTTTGTGTGGCTTGTCTGGCTGTGAGTATCATGCATGATATTCATGATGTATCTAGTTTGATCATATTATTATTATTATTACGGATCTCCTTTTCCCTTTAACATTTTTAGCCACATTTAGACTTGCACTGCACTTCAGTCAATATGCGCTTTGGCTGCATGAGAAAAATAGGGAGGGAATGAAAAGCACATCACATCACATCAGAATACAGAGTAGAGGATGGTGTCTT
Organism: Orchesella bifasciata; assembly: GCA_034697805.1. Classification (NCBI taxonomy): domain Eukaryota; kingdom Metazoa; phylum Arthropoda; class Collembola; order Entomobryomorpha; family Orchesellidae; genus Orchesella; species Orchesella bifasciata. Next base: position 19,517 of record JAQGAP010000496.1, on the reverse strand, counting down.
CATGATGATGATGATGATGATGCACCAACTACCACCACCCTGGCTCCCCTTTAGTTCGAGTCAGAGTCAGCATAGTAGAGTGTAAAAGGCAATTGTGTATAGCAAAAGAATTTGTTCATAATAATAAGCTATATAACGATAGGTATATTGGGTATCTGAAAGAATGTATGTCTGGTTTTTTTGCGCTTGCATGAATGGATTTAGATTTGCCTTTGCATGGCTCGTTCTAATGTAATGCAATCTAATCTAACCTAGCCGGTATATACATACATAAACATAAACCAAACTGGTTGAATTGAAGTTGAATAGTTAGGTATGGCCCAAAGAATGCAGGCAGTGGAAATATCTCCTTATGTTACATACCTTAGCACACAGCTAGCTGCCGGCTTGTGGATTAGCGTCATCATGATCATCAACTTTTGCATACCTAGAGCTTTCTGCAACCACAAAAGTTACCATATGGTGACCTTTTTGAGGGGGAGAGGGACTCTGAAACCCCGGGTTTTTGGAGGGGATCACTTCATCAGGCTACACGTGTCAGTTGGGGATAGATAGAAAGTTCGTTTTGATAGGGGAAATGGGAAAAATTAGCGATTTAATTGTGTAGTTCAGAGATCTCATTGACGTAAGGCCGGCGTTCTATTGTTCTGGTTCGTGGAACAGATAAAACTGTTAGTTTTGAATTGAAATCCGTAGTCGGCATTTGGTAGTAGGCAAAGGCAAGGTAGGATATTGAATATCCATCATCAAAATCACGTAATGCGCAATCAAAAACAATAGAGAAGAAGTAGTTAAAGTTTGTGTTACCTAAGTTTAGTTTGTCTGTGATTTTTATTGCGATTCAATATTCAATAGAATTCCTTTTTGGCCATGAAAATCCTAGTCGGCTACTAATGTATCGTCTCGGTCTCAATGAAATGAACTTGAATTTGTGCAACAAGTTGAAAAATATGTGCGTTTAGCGTTTCTTTTTATGATCATGATAATAATAATGATTGGCGAAATATGAGAGTTTAGTGTCCTGCTTACTTCACTCTGTTCTCTCTCTCTCTCTTTTATGGCTTTTGATAGGCTTCATAGTTCATAGGATCCTGAGTTGACTGGTGGTGGTGTGCTACTTTTTTTGTGGAAAGAGAAGAAAAAGTGAAGGCTCTGTAACATAAGATAAGATAGATTGTTTGCCATATGGATGAACTCAAGCTAATTTTAATATTATGCACGAAAGGCGACAAAAAATAGGATGATTGTCTTGTGAATGTCTTGGTTCTTGGTCTTCTCTCTTTGTGAAAGTATGTCTCAAGTGCCTCAGCCAAAACCAAGGGCTTATGGCTGTGCATTTAATTTGATTTGTTGCACCATATGGAGCTTGGCTTTTGTGTAGTCCACGGGTGGATATGTAATAATTAAGCTGTATAGTAGAAGAAAGTCTGATCTTGTTTGTCCTTTCTTGGACGTCTTCTTCCTCATTTTCTGAGAAGCTAGCAAAGTGCTGTGTTGGCTCTCTTTTGGTCATCTACTTTTTGTCCATATGGACGGCTAAAACGGAGCTCTCTGTATGCTTCATCACTTCCGTTATGTCTGTTGTATAGCTCTATTGCATTGCACTCGTATCACGTTATACTATGCACTCGACGCAACGTGATCTCATCTATTGCTTTGCTTCCTACTCACATTCTTTGCTGAGCATATGGAATGAAAATCATGATGGTAGGGTGTATGAAAGTACGTCGAATCAGCTAGCTGAAACCTGAAACGGATGTAGAATAGATTGGGAAAGAAGAAAAGGGAGAAGGCTATGCATTCTAATTTTTTTCTAGAATGGAATTCTCCATCCGAATGGAAAAGCCATGATTTGCGTAGATTTGATTTCATACACGACACGAATCAATCTCTAACTGAAAAACATGCCAATTGTCATCATTTTATCATGAAATGAATACATTAGTACCTATTTTTATGCACATTCAGAGTAGGCAGGAAATAACAAATTAAAGTTATTCACGACGATGATGATAAATTACAACGGGAATTCGAGTGATATGATGTTTTGATGGACCACCATGATGATATGATCATCCAGCTAAAAAAAATCAAAATATTTTGCATATTGTAGGAAATGCGTTTGTTAATTGAGTTGGAAGGACATTCTACATCCATACTTACATGCACATTGCTTTATCTCTAGCCGGGATCGGGTCTGACTCCGGTCTCCCATGTTTTATCTCCACAAAAATAGTTTGATTCAATTGAGCAAATTACCGTAATTTGCATAATATTGTTCTTTACCGGCATTTTTCCAACGTCCCATGTGCGCATTTAATGATAGTGAGTTGTCAGCTTTTTTTTACTGGGAAAATGAATAACATTGGTTGGAGTGGCGAGTGGAGTCATTCCAGCTTGATTTCATCCTTGCCTGTGTGTCCTCTCTCTCAAGGCTTATCGCTGGAGAGTTGGAGAGCCTTATTTTGGTAGAATGAGAACAATGTATCTATCTTTACGAGTTGATTCGGTGGGCGCCACATGTGCAAATATTAGTCTGAAAAAATTCAGCATCCACGCAGCATGAGCAGCATTTCATGGTTGTTTGATTTTATTGCTGATGTGTTGTGCAGTTGGCATTTTTTTGTGGGAAGGGAAAGGCAAATAGATTAGAAATACAGACATGTCGTCAACAACGTCATGAGAAACAAATTTTTCCGATCCAAATCCAATCCCATTCAAATTTGTTGGCTTATCAAGGAAAACCAACTTGTCTTATCTTCATTTTTTATTTCTCTCTCGGAGTTTAGTTGATTTTGTGAGGTTATTCAAACGAGAGAGATCCAAATCCCAAGTCGAGAGACGAGTCATCATCAAATCAACATCAATTAAATTTGGTTTAGGATAAGAAGAGTACAGCATACCTTGTCTCCACCTTACTTGAGCGAGCGAGCAAGCAAAGCAGTGTTCATATTCAAGTCAAGAGGAGTCATAATCTTATCAAGAGACTCGCTCGCTACTCCCATTTGACATTTTTGCATACATTGTAACACTCTTGGTCGGTTCAAGTATGAGTTTATCCATCCTTTGCAGTCAATGTAGCTCATTTGCAAAAAGGGAGATAGATAAATATATTCTTTTCCTCGTCTTTGCTCCAACTCCAGCGTGTAACCTGGTGAAAAAGGTTACCAATTTTTTCCGACCTGTTGGCATTTCTTGTTTAAAAAAATGAATGTATGCTGCTGCTTCCTTGACTTGGCTTTTTTGCATAGTTGTTCATTAACTCTCGGAGTCAAAAGCTTTTTTACTTATCGCAAAACCAATAATAAGGTCTAATTTAGAATTTACATTTTGAGCAGGAGGGCAAAGAGATGATGATGCTAATGCATTTTATTGAGTATTGAGACGATTTGGATTTTTATGGCTTCTCTTTTTCTGGGTTTGGCTTTGCCTTTGAGCTTCCATAAAGTTCACCTTGGTTTGCTCCTGTGTCCTCTATCGTTTTCTTTGCTGTGCCTCAATGGCCACCACCTCAGTTTCAGCTTCTTCTTCTTATTCCATCTCATCTGAATGTTCATGTTGATGATCATCCTCCATTGTGAATAGTTTTCCTTGAAAAGGGAGCTTAGCTAAATACCGAAAACGAAAACGGTATGGGGATGATGGCGTTCGCATTGTTGGGTGGTGGTATTTAGGTGTCTTAGTATTGATAGCTTTTCTTATGGAGGAAGCAATATAAGTTGAAGTTTATGAGCTTTTGAGTATGACATAAAACCTCTTTTTGTACAGGAAAGAGCGTTGTCCTTTCGAGTAGCAACTACTTGCGAGAGCAAGCAACAAATGCCGGCATGGCGAATAATAATGTAATGTAACCGGCTTACTTTTTTTTGCATTGTAAAAAGCAACGTGCCCAGTTCACACGTTTGTGCTTATCGATCATATCACCACCAGAGTTCATAGTTCTCAATTAGAATGAAGTAGTAGTGGTAATCAAATTTGGGGCCGCACCGTTTCGAGTTAGGTTCATACCAAAACCAATCCAAACTAGAAAGAGAGGATTTATTTATTGATTGATGACATGACATAATTCATCCTGTTAATGACTTAAGGTTAGATAGGTTTACTACACTTTTATGACATCCTTGCAACCACTGCAAATGCAAACAGAACACACCATGCATCCCACAATTGCCACACCATCATCAAACATGATCCTCCGGTACCGATCCGATGACTGATAGTAATGTGCTTTTGCTTGTTTTTTTCCAGTGCAGCGCTGGCACTCGCTCAGTCTGTAAAAATTTCCATAATGTAATAATGTTTCTAAAAAGTCTTCAAGTGCTCTCATCTCTCGCTAAGCCAAAGCCACAGTCAATCCCAGACACGATAAGTGTTTTTGTCGCATGAAACAAAGTTCCAAAATGATCACCATTGGTATATTTTTGGATGACTGTCTCTGGTGTCTCTTCTCCGCTCTGTTGGTTGGTGATAAAAGACTTGAGAGAGAGCTGGCTTTGGCTATTTTTAAGCAGTTCATTTCATGGAAAATGCTCAAAGCCAAAACCAACGCAAACGTCTGGAAGTTATAAAAGCGGAGGTGGAGGTGTAGCTGGGTAGATGTAGATTATAGACAGAGTGGAGGAGGTTGTTGTGTAATAATATCCAAAAAGAAGGGGAAATTACGAAAGCAAAAAAGGGAAACAATTTCATAATGATATTTTTAGAGATATTTTAGTTTAGTAATATTATGATAAGCAAGCAGTGTTTTAGGTTTGTGTAGTCTTTCCTTTGAAATCATTGACAATCAAATGCACTTTAGTTTTTAGCCTGGATAAAATTGGAATGGGAAGTATGCAACAGAAGGGGAAACATGTTTTGATCTTGATTTCGATGTAATTCTCTGACTGAGTAACAACCAAAACCAAATGCATACATATTTCGTTAGGTAATTGCATTATGCGTCGTTGCTTGTTTTGTAGCTCTTTTTCTCCTTCCCTTCTTGCATTCCACTTTCTCTTCATTCCCTAATTGGTTTCCTTTCCTTTTTGATGCAAGAATTGCCAACGCCAGCCTTCTTTCTTGGTATTATTATTGACGATGACTCAAAACATACAGAGTACCTACCTGTATTTACATTACGCTGGGTTGAACTGGACTCCACTCTCCAGTGGAGGAATGAAAGGATTGCGTTGTTCTGCAAATGTGCACGAAAAACGTTTTGGGTTACACAATTTTCTGTGTTTTGTCGTAGTCAGCGCATAGCTTTTAAGAAAAAGGATATGATTATAATGGATATAAAAAACTATGTTCATATTTTTCTCTGTAGTAGCTCATAGCTTACTTAATAGGATGGGAGTTTGGCGTTTGGCTGCGGAAAAATATAAGTGTTTTTAATATATAATAGAAAATACACACGCTATGTTATGTTGATGTTATGTTCGTGGTACGCTTCCTTCTCTCTCACGCTTACGCTATGTTGGTAAACTCTGAAGCGTAGGAATAATATGTTTGGTTTTTGGTGAAAAAGGGCTTCATGTTGGGTAAATGGGGAATGGAGGCTGCAATTATGGGCTTGCTCTGCTCAGGGAACTTGAAAGTGTAGCTGCGATGCGGGAGCCGTGGCTAGGAGGGAAGCGAGCGATCGTCAGCGTCTCCTTGCACTGCCTTTGTGTTACATTTTGAGTGCAGAAAGGATACCAGCAGCGTATCAAGAAGATAGAGAGAATAAACCGGTGGTCTAGGTTGTTAGCACGATGGTCTTTTGGCATTCTCTTTCTGTGACCGGTTTTCGTGCTTACGTAGGAGGTGGGTAGATAGTTGAGCTGATGGTAAATATAATACGCTGCAAAGACTCAGAGAGAGACTTGTTATGATGCTCTCGTAAAAGGAGCAGCAGCGGCAGCGCGATGTACTTGTGGAGTAGGAAAACATATTGGCCTTTTTATACCCACATATTCCAGGAAGGAAATAGGGATACACGACGGTTGGTTGAGAGTCGTACACTTTCGCTGGTTCTATTTGTAAATATGGGCTAGTAATAGCTACAACGTAGAATTAGGTAGATGGGAAAGAAAGAAGGTCTACTACTCGGAACTAAAAAAGGAAAACAAGGAACTTTTTTTTGAGCGAAAATGTGTTGAAAAACGTGAGTTATGCTCTGTTTGACAATAACATGCGCTGCTGGAGAGACTTTTCTCTGTACGTCAGCTCAGGATGGAATACACTCATCATTATAGAATTTGGATTGGATTTTTTGGATTAGGTTAGGATATTTTGGTCATGTCGTCGTGCTGTCGTTATCGTAGGAAATGACTAGCACATTAGCTATGCAAAGAGCTACTAAACCTCCACTTGAATTCAGGAGAAAAAAAGAGTTGAAACTTGTTAGTCATCCTGATATAGCTTTTTAGCCTTTGGTTGGGTTTGCCAACGTTTCTTTGCTGTTAGTCATAGTCACACAGTGGAGGATCTCTAAGCTGATGTGGATTTGGAGTCAGGAAAAAATAGCATCTGTCTTGAGCTATTCTTCTGACTGACTTTCTTGTTCGGCTCTGGAGAAGCTTGGCTTGTTAGTTGGCCTTAGTGAGCGTGCATAATACACATTATCTTGCATGTTTCTTGGATGATGAATGTGGTCAGCAGCAGCAGGATCGTCATAGGCAGTAATTATCATACAGTTTTTTCTCAGTAGCATCGGTTCAGCTTCAGCTTGCGTAAAAAAGGTATGATAAGAGCAGCTTTACTGAGAAGTGCCGGCAACACACAGTAACAGCTTTTCCAACCAACCCAAGCGTCTGCTCTCTACTACTATTGCCGCTTGACAAACTAATTATTACCCTTTCTAATGCAATTTATTGTTTCGCCAAAATTTTCGCGTCGAGTCAGAACTTAAAGTGAGAGTGTAAGGGTGCCAGCAACATTTTGAGAGGTATGTAAACTAATGGTAACCTACTGACTGACTGACATTTTTCTGCAACATAACATAACAGCTTTTGAAATCTTGGAAAACTTGTTGCAATTCGCAGTTTTGGTCGTGACCGTCCATGCAATGCACTCACGATTTGGGCTTCATTTTTATGATTGAAATAAATATGATATATTGTTTGGGATCTCTGGAAGTTGTAGCTAATCATATCATAAATTGATTTTGACTGGTTGAGTTGAAACTGAAACAAAGGAAATTAGACTGGGACATGCCACGCCACTTTTCTCCAATAAATTAGCATGAGCAATAACTTGATTTCGCTAATATTGTTTTGCGATTTCAAGGGAATTTATGAGAGGCGTCATCAATTTGAAATGTTGTCTTTTCCTTTGCAATATTATTGATCTTGACTTGACATTCGCAAGTTATCTCGGATGAATTTCAGAAGAAAGAAAATAATTAAGTTGTCATTAAAACGTGCTCTAATGGTAGTTCTTATCATCTTTCTTGTTGGGTGCTTGGGTGGTGTTGTGGTTCGAGTTGGAACTTCTCATCTCATCATTTCAGTAGAGATTTATCAGTGTTCCTGTGACAAACAGAGAACTTGAGTTCTCACATTCTCGAGGCGAGATTGCGTCGCCAGTTTTATTGCATTTGCAGTGCATTGCATTCTTCTTGGTGTCTGCGGTATTCCGCATTACTCATCAGCATTCATCAAAGTCGCCTTATGCAGTTCTCTGTCTGGTCTTATCTTCAAAAGGGAAATATATAGTGTGCTGGAATGAAGTGAAGTAAGGGCTATATAGCTACTCACATTATACGTCTTATTGTTTGTGTACGTGGGATCTTGGTGGAAGAAGGAATTAAGAAGGAGGGTTTATCTGTAGCTTACATATGGTATGTATGTCCATAAAAATCGTTAAGAGCATATTTTTACGATGAGAAATTCAGGGAGAAAAGAAGGATTGTGGTTGGGATGATGATGATAGCATCACACAGCATGGAAGGTTTTAATATTTTGGGGTCACTCCATTTTTGTGGGGTGGGCGTAAATTGGAAGGCATCTATAATTTTGGTGCATCTATGTGCCATGTGTCTGCTGTCGACCGGCATAATCATCAACGTCATAATTGTAAATAGTACGTGTAGGTTATGAGTAGGTATTGGTATAGCACATAAAACTTCATGATGATGATTATCCCATCAACAAATTTGAAATGTAAAGGAGCAAGAGCAAGTAGCACAAAACGAATGATGGGATGATGATGCAAGTATTATTGCAATTGGACTAAATGATTTGTCAATAAAGCGACGGCGATGGAAGCTTGGTGGATGCGAAGCCGATTTCGTTGTGACCCCCTCTTCTTTCTTCAGTTTCTCGACAAAAGACTTGAGTATCACGCATCGTCTGATGATGATGACGGTTTCCGGTGGGGATTGGATCGAGAGATTAAAGTTAGCTGCTAAATTGGCAAAGTAAAAAGTCGACAGTCACGCATTTCATATTATATTTTGATGGGGAGAATTGGAGTGTGTAATGTAGTGTAAATCTCCCTTTCTTTCTTTTGTGAGAATAATTGCCGTTTTGTTCTTTGTGTGAACAAGGCTCTTGCGGCTTTTTCTTGTGGTCATTCTCGTTTGTCCATTTTTCGCCTTGATTTTGTTCTATCATAGTAGTAGTAGTTTTTTCTGAGAATAAAATTATTGATAATGGAAGCGTCGCGGTAGGAGGAGAAGCAATGCAATTTGCATAATTTGGAATATGGGATCATAGTTCAGTTCATGCATGCATAAAAATGAGCGAGTTGTTGAGAAAAATGAAAATGAGTTCTGTGGAAAAATGGACAAAAAGAAAGAAAAGAAGTTGATAAGTTTTTGTCTCTGTGTGGGGTACCTGCTGAGCTCTAACTGGTTGTGACCATTATGATTGGCACTTTTGACTTGACATGAGGATTGACGAGACAAGACAGGGACACATAATAATAAGTAATTCATGGTGATTGGGTTTGATTTGGCTGGGACTTCCATTCCACTGAGCTGAACGAAGAGTCAATTAGTTAATCTCACTGAATTAGCTGAGTTGTGGGAAAAAGAGCTAAAATTAGTAAACGACTACTACTATGGTCGATGGCTATCCTACATGGTGTTCTGATTTATATATCGAGTGCGTATTGTAATTAAGGCTAGTAAATGATGATGGTCATCAGCATCATTTGCTCATTATCATTTATACTACTATTTTCAAATTGTTGTTCACACACACAGTTTTTATTGCCGATACGCTGTATGTTTATTTCCCATGCAAAATGGTTATGATTGCGATTTACGATGAGTGTAACAACTCCACTCGAGTGCTTTGAATTTTTAGAAAAACCGTTTTGTTCAAGAAGTCTGTTAGTCTGGCTTGTTGTATCGCATGTTCTGTGTCGTTTTTATGCTAATTGCGTTGTTGGAATGGAAAGTAGAGCATATTGAACGAAGGTAATAACACGATTGAGTCTGTTCTGTACAGCATAATGGTAAACTGTTATTATTCATAATATTAGTATTGATGGAAGTATGGAGGCTTTGAGTTTGCATTTCATATCAATTCAAATGGGTTGCATCGTCCTGCTATCGCTCATTACAAATAAATACTGCAACGTGGGGGAGAGAATCATTGAAAAAAGAGAAAAGGATGTGAATTGTTCAATAACTGAAAGCAATTGAGCTGAACTAAGCGGAAATGGAGCGTTGAGCAGTGTAGGGCATGCATGAGAAAGAAAAATATATCTAGCAGAGTATTATGTACAAGTGGTCGACCGGCTTTCTGAGCTGGTGAACTGGTGTTGCGTTGCGTTGCGTTATTGCTCTTGGTCGTTTCGCCGGTATAAAAAGGACGAATGTATATAGTATAATATATGTGTAATAGTTATTTATTCCTTGGGAGAGCACATGCTCTCTATAGCGAGGTTATAGGTTTGTTTCTGGCTGGGAACATAGGGAACGACAACACAAAGCAAGTTTAACAAGCCATTTTACACTTTCCATTTGCATATTTTGCATGTGCGTTGATGCTCAGAGAAGAATGGAATGAGTATACAAATACAATGTGTACCTAGATGTCTAAATGTAGTTTATGATGTGAGACAAGCCGTAATTTCGACTGCAGTTGCGTTGCGCTATACCACTATAGTTTGCATGTTGGGAAATAAACTACTAATATTATGCAAGGAGCACGCGAGGCGAGATGGTATTGTACGCACCGGCAAAGCAAGGCAATGAGGTAGGTAAAATAGAGGTTGTTGCTTGCATGATGTTGATGGAATGGTAATCATAATTTTTTTTTGTGGAGTGAGTGAGTGAACTGACATGATGTGCTCCTTTTGGCCTTCTTAATATCGTCGTAATCATTACGAAGGGATTATGCAGCATTATGATGGGCTAGCGTGTCCCTTCAAGGGAATAAGACGAATGAGCCGAGAGAGTAGAATGGTAGCCAGGTGTTTTCTTGAGGCTTTTGTCATATTACGCTTCATCTTCTGGAGATGTGTCCTGGAATTGGATGAGCTTTTTAAAAAATTTAAAACTGTTATTTAATGAAATGCAGGAGCAGCAGTTGGTAGGATCATGAGCAGAAGGCTCGTTTTCTTATTCACGTTCGGACAGGTAAAAATTTGGGGGTAGCTGGTGGTGAAGTTGGTAGCTTGGCTTCTTCGTTTAAGAATGGAGCTAGAGGCGCTCCGTGCATAAACCAACAGATGGTAACTAAATGCCGGTGGAATGAGAATGATAGTCAAGAAAAAGGGAATAGTATGAATTCGTTGTCGAATGCCTTTTCACGATGATGATGATGATGGCTATTGAGGAAGGTTTTTATTTTTGGGTTTCTTTAGAAAAAAACGTAGGGTCTTGAAAGGATTTTTAGTTGGGGTTGTTAAAAGCTTTGTTGGAAGGCCTTGGAAATCGTTAGAGGGACCCTTTTTTGTGTTGGTTTGCAACGCTCAAATTGAATAGAACAAAGGAGCGAGACGAGAGTGAAGCTGGTCTAGCTTGGCACATTTTAAGTCGAGATGTAGAGCACCGAGCTTTTCTTGAGAAATGGAGTAAAATGGAAGCCAGAAGCAAGTTTTGTAAAGGGCTCCCATCATCCACTAGCTAGGCTGCCCTTTGGGACTTTGGGTGTTGTGTAAACGAGTTTGCTTTTGATTTGATTTGGTTACTGATTGAGATTGTATAAGGGAACGCTAACACAAACGGAGTTGAATAGGATGGATAGGAGCAGCAAGGTTTGTATGTAATGTAATCATAATCTCACTCTGGTTCTGGTTCAAGCAGATTATCTACATATTACGTTACAAGCGAGTGAGCAAAAAAGAGCGTTGTAAGATGATAAGAAGCTGCTGCTGCTCCTGCAATCCAATGCAATGTGCATTTGATAAGAGAGGAGGAAAAAAGGGTCTGAAAATTGTGTAAAGAGAATGAACCAACGAGGAAAAGGTCACTCAAAATTTTGTTACTGAAGAAGAAACTCACATTGAAGGGTAGTAGAAGAGTAGCTAGGTTGGCTTTGTTTCGTTCTTTCTTCCTCCTTGTTCTTCTTCAGCTTTTCTTGGTTCTTGTTGCTTCATACTTTTTTCCAATGAAATCAACAATCATCAAAAAGGGTCCTCTCCGCACTCTCATCCGGCAAGGAAAAAAGGAATCTATTTTATTGTTGTCTCAGTTGAGTAAGCAAAGAGCAGCAGGGAGGCTTTCAATGAACTGGTTTGCTATTTGCTTCACTTTTTTTTTTGTAAAGGAGGAAAAAGTCCATAATTTTAAAATTTTTAACAAGAAAACCAATAAAAAAGTGCTAACAAGACGGACAAACGGTTGAGGATGAGTAGTAATGACTAAAATGACTTGAAAATTTGAAATTGGAATGCTCATGTTCTTCTTAGCTAGGATTGGTTTGGTATGCATATGATTAAGAATCATGAACTATTATGAGTAAGAGAAATGATGAAGAGCGCTTTTCTGGGAAAAAGTGGAGTACTCGGAGGAGAGCCGAGGAGTTGAGATGAGGTCATAATCATCCCGAGTTGAATGAATGATGCACATGGAAGACATTTGAATATTTAGGTGTCTCTGCAGCTCACTCATACCGTTTTGTGTGGGTCGCTGAATGGGAGAGAGAGAGCTAACAAGTCCATATTTGGTTTATTGGTTCATTATTGTCTGATTATATTCACAGGGAGAGGAGATGCGATGGAATATGGAGAAGTTTTTGAGTGTGGTGTGACATGACATGAGGGAATAGGGTACGAAAATGTACCTAACAGAAACGTCGTAATGTAATACAATACAACTCGATTTATGTGTTGCATATGCATAAGATTTTTTTTGAGTAAAGTGATACTTTTAAAATGCCGTTGAGTTCGGGATTTAAATGGAAGAAAAGAAAACTACTAAAGTCCAAAAGTCTTGTAGTGGTTCTTCAGGTTTACTGCACAACAAGAATGAAATGAATGGATGGAGATGATGGAAGGGAGATTCTTGCTTGCTTGCATGAGTGCACTTTTACATTGTAACATTGTTTGAAAAAGGTGTATGATTGAACAGGGAATCTATTGAATAGTTGTTGAGTAAAGGCGAAGGTCTCATGCTGGTATGACACGAGTGCGATAGCGATAAGATGAGAGTTCACCAAAAAATATAGGTGGAAGGAAGATAGCTAGAGAGAGAGAGAGATGATGATGATTTGTTACATAAAAGTGATGATCCCCTGCTTTTGAAATGAATGTTATTATGCCTCAAAGGCAAAATATAAGGAAGGAAAGAAATGGAGGAAGAAACACAAAAATTATTGTTCATGTGAGCATGGCGTGTCCTGCATTGGTTTGGTGTGGTGCATAAGTAGCCGGCCGGCGTTTGCGTTTTAATACCTTTCTGTGAAATGCCTGTGGATATTGCCTTCTAGTGAATTTGCTTTGCTTATTGCTAGTGGGAGCAGCCATAAAACGATGAATTATTTTTAGAATTTTAAGTATTGCTTATGCCGTACTTGTTAGTCGTCTCGTCAGGGTTCCATTCCAGGAAATGAGCCTATTTCTGATTTAATGAGAAGCACAAGCAACAGCACAAAGAGTGTTTGACAAGTGGACACAATAGGAATTATTTATTTATGTATGTAGACATTTTATTAGTGAAGGTTGGGATTGAGAAAGTAGTTTTATGTGGAAATGAATGAGTGACAATGTTCTATTCATTTTGAATGGATTCTTATTATTATGATGATGTTTGATGTAAGAAAAAGAATGAAAGTTGCAGACAATAATATGGCTAGTTTTTGATTTTTTATGAGGATTTAACTCTAAGCCGATTATGATGGATCGAATTGAGTAATAACTTTCCCCCTGTCTTTGTCTGATTTCAGATGTCTACGGCAATGGCCACAGGAAATCGTCGAAAACAGAAACATTCAAACTTGTGGATGAACATGGACGACTTTAGCACGTTGTCACTTTCCCAGTCATCCTCATCGTCATCTTCTCCCAGCTCAGATATGACTTTGCCAACGCCTCCACGGTCACCCAACGCGTCAATGGGTTTTGACGAGACCATGCAAGAGTACAGCGAAGAGGAGGACTACACCGAGGAAGGGAATGGGATTCCAGAGCCTCTTCTGGATGACTTGTTGGAGTTGTGGTGTGAGGAAGCAGATTTCCCAGCGGATGGGGACGCAAATGAGGAAATCTCTATACACAATGCACTAACAGAACTTGGATTCGATACTTTGGTGTCTAATGGTAAGTTAAGATGATGAGATATTGGCAGAAAACTCATGCAATGAGGAAAGTAGATGAGAGCCAAGTTCTGTACTCTCTGATTTTGTTTCTGTTTAGATGGTCAAAATGACAACAGCATGTCAGAAACAGAGCGAGCAGAGACCATGATTGACCACTTGTTGGCCACATGCAAGGCCAGCTATTTGTCACCTCCACCGACGAATCCGTCATCCCCAAAAATGCAAACTGACAACGAGTTCGAGGAGACGTTCATGGTCAGCTCAGTAAAATCAGAGTTTCCGGAGAGCATCGGGGAAGAAATTGAAGAGGAAATTGTCACTGATGAAAGCGACTATCAAGTCAAGATTGAGGAGTCTTGTCCAGAATCCATCCTTCCAGATGATGATTCACAGGAACAGGAGGTTCTCCAGAGTTTGATTGATTGCAGTGATGGGCTCATGAACTACGAGATCGATGACCATTTATTGGACAACATGGACAAGTTTGACGAATTCGCGAGCAGCTACCCAGCAGTTGTGGCTGAGACTAGCGCCAACGCAGCCAAGTCTGTCGAGAAGCTTTTGGACAACTTAAAGAGCGAGCCAAAGGATGAGCCTGTGAACTTTGAGGAAGCGATTGAAGATGAGGAATATGACTGGTTTGGAGAGCCCCAATCCAAGAAAGGACGCTATGATTTGGACGATGAGTTCCTAACTGGGTTCCCGGATATCAAGCAGGACTGCATGTGGAATGGGTTCTTGGGGGCGGACAATAACATCAGCCCTAGTGTGGGCATTGGAAGTGGGAACTGGAAGCAAGAGTTCACTTTTGAGACGCTGTTCGAAGATGCTGACAAGGTTGAGCCTGGAACAAACAACTCAGGACCTACTACTAATGTTGCTGCTGCGGCACCTATTCCGGTGGTTACGGAGGAGGACTTGAAAGCCCAAGCTGCAGCTGCTGCTGCCGCTGCTGAGGAAGCGGAAAAGAAGAGGAAACTGGAAGAGTTCAAAGCTGCTTTTGATAATGATCACTGCTATTCACTCAGCTATGACGATAGACACTTGAAAGATTCCTCTGCCAAAACTACACCAAGAAAAGTTATTCAAGGTAAGGAAACGATGAATACTACTACGATAAAATAAGAGTTGAATCAAAGTGTAAACTGGTTTTTTCCTGTTCTGCGATCGGAAGTCTGATTAGATTATTTTTATCGTTGTCTTTTCGCAGGTATCATTGTAAAATCAGATACCAATGTGGATAAGGTTGGTGGTACTGCCCCAAAGAAAACAAAGATTCTCGTTCCGCTGAAAGATTTAATGGAGACTCTTCAACAAAAGTCGTTCCTTGTGAGTCCCTTGGGTCCAAATAAAAAGATTATTCGATTTACTGGCTCCGACTCTGTTAAAGGTACGTTAAGTTTGAGTACGTTTGAAGATAAAGATTTAACGCGTTGATTAGTTTGATGGGAACTAATAAATAAAAATATGAACATTAGAATTTGGTAAATTGGCTATAAACTAAACTAATTTATTCCTTTTTCTTTGATTTTATAGGAGTTTTAAGCACTGCATCCTTCCAGTCAGCAGCCATCGTGGCTGGTCAATGCTCATCCGGAAGCAGAACGATATCCTCAGTTCCAAGCAAGCCAAATCACAACGTGAGAAAAAGACCGCACACACTGAAGACTCCGAAGATCGAGATCACCTCAGCCATGAGTCCAATGGAGATGAGTCCGAGCAGTAGTCCCCTCCTCTCCTCCGCTTCATCTTCAATGTCCTCCTCCAGTGCTTCAAGTTCCTGTTCCTCATCTTCCGGTTCCAACTCCTTGTCTACGAACCCCACAACGAAAAAGAAGACCAAGGCTCACAACAACATGGAACGAATGAGAAGAATAGACTTGAGAAACAGTTTTGAAAATCTCAAGAAACTCGTGCCCCCACTCGCAAAGATCCCCAAGTGCAGCAAAGTCGAGATACTCCGAAGGGCCGAAGAGTACATCAAAGGACTGAGAAATCAAGAGAAACGACTGCAAAAGGAGGAGATGGCGGTGAGACAAAGGAATGCTCAGCTTCGCAGCAGATTAGAGAATACAAGTAGCAGTTTGACGAGTTCTAGCAGCATGCTTAGCAGCTGTAACTAAACCACTCGCCACCATAACTTCTAAAGAAAATTACTGACTTGAAAAAACCTACTAAGTACATCACATACATAATTAGGAATGATTATGTAAAACACTAGAGTTATGCTTCAAAATGAAATGAAAAAATGGTAACTATTTGCTATCATTATGCTATCATGATGAAACGAATCAATCAAATTATATTGTTTGTTATACTTATTGATATGAAACTGTTCGTAGTAGACTTTAAATTAGAGATTTGTTTGTTAAGAGGATTATTAATTATTAGGAAGAGGAGTATCACTTTTGAGGTGGTTTTGTTATATAAAATATTATTATTATTATTACCGTGAACATGTCATGTTGTACATTGCAAGCACTATAAAAGGCGAAGAGAAATGTATATGTGATTTTTGAATATTATTATGAATGGATGAGTGAAAGAGCGTTTATGGGCGAGTGACATTATTATTACTATGTTCTTCTTTCTCTTCCTTTAATTTACTTTACAAACTTTTGTCTTTGTAAAACTAGACCCGAGTTGAAAATGAGGTTTTTGAGTGGAGAATGATGTACTTTGTACTGTTCTGTTGTTACTTTACTTTACCGTTGATTTTTTTATGGATGATAAGAGGCTTTAGATTGACTTTTGACACTCTAAGAATTTCGTGCTTCTTTTCATTTTTTTCTATTGATTGTTATTTTTTTAAGAACTAGAAATATACTATTATGATTAGTACTATTTACTTGTATTGAATGTTGTATTCTTATATGTAGTAAAAAACCTATATAAAACATTATAACTGTAGACAGAGATGGATGTAGTCGAGAAAATATATTATTATGATATAGGAAACAGACTTTATATAAACCACAACTATATACATACATACCCATGCATATTAATTGAACTATATATATTACCTTGTAATAAAAACCGAAACAAGTTATTATAGAGTTAGGAGTTGGTAATCAGTTGTTTCGGGTGAGAATTGAAAATGGATGAAATTGATGTAAAACGGTGGTCTTTAAAAAACACGACATCACTTTAAAATATTGTTTAGTAGAAACTGAAGGTAGTAGGAAAAAACACACACATTGTTAGTAAAAACTATTAGTAGTTAGTAGAAAGAATGATGCTATTCTTAAAAAACAGGAAATATTGATACTCTTTTTCTTGACTAATGAAGACAAATGCATTTTCGGGCGAATTTTTGTCATGCTTATAAAAAAGATGATATATATATTAGATGTTAAGCAAAAAGAAACGTTTATATACACCTAGATAAGTATATAATACTGAAAACACAGGTTCTGACTATTTCTTACTTCTTTTTGATTGATTGCGTCATCACAGGTTAGTACTGTGTTGATGGTATATTAAGGGGAACTGAGTATGAAATGAAATGGAAGTCTGGAAGCAAAAGATATAAAAAATATTTGTTACTTTGTAGAACATTATGACATACACGTCTTTTCTGTTTAGAATCTCGCCTTATTTATAACTCAAGGTGATTAAATAACGGAGGTGGGAAGAACAGAAGGTTGATTTAATGTTTTAAAGAAAAATGAAACTTTAAAAAAAGTAGAAAAATAAAAATGTAATCTTTAAAAAAATATCAGAGTTGTTGAGTTATTTTTTTTGTAGTAGCGATCATATCATCATCATAAATCATAGCCATCAATAAATGGTCACAACGGGAATGTTTCCTGCATCTGCATCAATTGTTCTTTCATTAGACAGAACTCTTAAGCACGGGGTTATATGAGATTTCACTGCAAAGGGCATCTTTTCTTGCATTATGGGCATAAAGCATGGCAAAAGTGAAAGCTGATGAGATTAGTTAATACTAACGGCTAGTAATGACTTTGGACAACAAGTAGTAGCAGGTCAGTAGCAATCAAAATGGAACACATTTGACCCCATAAATGGGCATTTACTTTGTTGTATGAGGCATTAGTTCCGGGTGAGTTCCATGTTTCGATGAGGGGTTGACTGAGACTCCCGAAAGTCATCTGATGTACAGGAGAATGGGTGACAACGCGAAGTTTTGTAAGTCACTCAAATGTCTGTTCAAATAGTTCACATCATATCAATCATACTATCAACATCAGCAACCTCAACTCATGTATGCATAAAGTACATGCAAGAAGAGATATGCCTAGTGTCTGAGACAAGAAGAAAGCCCGGAGCATGAGTCATCTCAATGAGGAACAACCTCTCAGAAAAAGAAACCGTTTTTAAATGATCTGATTAAAACCGGAAGTTGTAGTATATTTAATAGTAGTAGCTTTAGTTAGACAGGTATTTAGCTTACTAAACTTTCGGATGATCTCATACATCTTAATCAAAGAAACTGACACTTAAATTAAGTTTAAATCTCATACAGAACTATACTGTGACCATGTGATTGACACTGGCTTCCACCATGGACAACAA
The DNA here is from genome assembly GCA_034697805.1 of Orchesella bifasciata. Lineage (NCBI taxonomy): Eukaryota > Metazoa > Arthropoda > Collembola > Entomobryomorpha > Orchesellidae > Orchesella > Orchesella bifasciata. The sequence continues at coordinate 1,302 of JAQGAP010000496.1, read as the reverse complement.
CAATGACGCAGACATAGTTGCCTATAATAACCCCAACGAATTTGACGGTCGGGTTAGCCTTTTGCTTATTGGAGACAGTGGAGTTGGAAAATCAACGCTCCTGGATGGCTTTATTGGAGTCAAATTGCCGGATGGTTTCAGTGTGGGATGCAACTTAAGTATGTAACCTTATAACATCATCATCATTACTATTTGCTCATCATCATATCACTAATATTTTTCATCCTGGTAGAATTCGAGGATTCAACTGATACCAGGAAACTGCGAGTGACATACCGGTTAGAATGATATGCAATTTAATAGTAAAACTGGAAATGCTTTTTGTTCATGACTTCAAATTCATTTCTTTTTGCTTAACAGCGACACATCCGAGATTGCCAAGTATGACATGCCAATAATGAAAAATTTTATAGCTGAGGCTGACGGCATCATGTTAATTTACGATGTAACTAATGAAACCAGCTTCCAGAACATCCGGAACTGGATGAGCCTTGTTCAAGATCATGCATGTAAGGTTCACTAATGAAGATGTACATTTCGCCCCAGAGAAAGTATCAAGTTAAAATGTAATTTTTCATTCTCATTTTTTCAGCTTCTTTCGTACGGATACTCATCGTGGGCAACAAAAATGACCTCCAGGAACAACGGGTCGTTAGCAAAGAACAAGGAGAACAGTTAACCGAGTTCTTTCAATCCTCCACCGACTATTTCCAACTCTCCTTCAACGAGACCACAGCTATTGACTGCAACAACGTGGAAATTTGCTCCCTTCTCGCTTGCAACATGTACGATGGGATGTTATACCACCATCGCTATTTAGTAACCAACGAAGAAGTGGAAGGGACTTCAGCAACCCCAAAAAGCATTTCCTAACTGTTTTATCACATTTTTATCAATAAAGTGACAAAAAATATCCTCCAACTCCTCCAATTCACCTCCAGTCATTTCAAAACCTTCAAATTCGAAATTTCCATCAAATTTCACACCAACCTCATGAAACTCACTGATTTCCATGCAAAACTGACGTTTTTGAGATTTATAAGTACATTTTCATCATGGGTGGTCTTATGCCTAAGACCCAAAAAAAGCTAACATCTTCCAATCTATTCACTCCAAAATTTTCACTATACCCCACTCACTCGACTTACACAAGAGTGGGGCCCGCGCGGGAGTTTGAAACTCGCCAAAAATGACAGTTCTTCCTTTGGGTTCTTCTGTACAAAAATATAGAGCTGAAAGAGGAGGGCGCTGATTGTCATGTTTCTACCATTACGACATCTATGTGACCTCAACTAGCAAGAT
>JAQGAP010000495.1:0-33511 GCA_034697805.1 Orchesella bifasciata | reverse complement strand
TGGAAGATTCGCCAATTAAAATGGGATTTAGCTGACTACATCGAGTAGAATCGTTATCGTAAAGCCGTTTTTATTCTGAAATGGTAGCAGTAACACAACAAGAAGGAGAACAACGGGTCTTTAGCGTTGTTTTACAGCGAAATAAAGTGGGAAACGGAAGATGCATGAATATTATTTTCACTTGAGTCTGCGGAAGCTGTGCACAACATTTATTTCATGAGAAAGTAACCAGTAACCACTTTTTAAGTAAATACTGGCCCCAACTAAGCAATATTAGTGGAGCACGTGGCATGCATGAGTAGTTTGGTAGGATAAGATGATTATGATGGTAGATACATACATATATTATGCATGTTTTCTTCATTAATATACCTGTATCTAGCTATTCTAACTCATTTCCCATGTGTTTACCGGGAACGGAGGAAATTGGTAATTGTGATCATATCATCATGATCTAGGAAAAGTAGTCAAATTGGTCTAAAATTCGGAAACCAAAACCTTGTGTGCCAAACAAAACGTTGCTTTCTATTAATGATGTTTAATAATTAGGAAAGCGGCTTCAACTAAAAAGGTTCAATATTCCGGTGTTACGTTGTTTGAAAATGATCCAGAGTCCGTCCTTCAAAACATGATGAACTTCATCTCATTTGTGAATTTGAATAGAGCAAACGCATATGTACTGAAAAGAAATGTCATTTGGCATCAATTACAACATATGGAAGCTTAAACTCTATTTAACTCGAATAGAACCATGTTTCGAAAGGCAATGGTTAAGTTAATGGACGATGGTTAAGATCTGAAACAACTCTAATGCTCCGCAACTAAATTATTCGCTAATGCCACATTTCATGTTTGGATTCTCGTCTGTACAATTGATGCAAACAAGCTTTTACTGCCATGCAGCATCGTTCCAGGGCTAATAGAGCATGTCGTTCTCAGAGTGCAATAGCAGGCTGCGTAGAATGCGATGCATCTGACCTTGAGCAAGTGAATGCTTGTTTATGCAATAGCTGTAAATGTTTGAACACTCCAACAATATTATTATGCATGCGTCGGTAGTACTTCTTGCTATTCATAAGGTTTATATGAAAGTGTATGATGTTGATATCCATAGAAAATGCAATTATGATGCTGATGAATTATGATTATGAACTTGTGTTTTTGGGCTTTTTAATTTTTTTTGCAACGAGCTGATTGAACTGTAATCTTTAATTTTCAGCACCTGGAGGCTGCCTTCAATTTCACCAAGGGGTAGGAGGTAGACTCACAAGTTTTAACTACATGGATGGCATACACTCAAACATTCAAGGTCTAAACTACGGCGTTTGTGTTCGGCGAGAAAGGGGATTTTGTGCTATACGGGTAAGACCATATTTTTAAAGCTGATGGTATGCACACGTCACCTTATGTTCGTAGACAAACAAACAAACAAGAGGACATGCTTAGTTCCAAGAAAAAAAGAACATAGTTTTACAATGCAGCGCCATATGATATATTAAGAATAGTGTATTATCAAGTCTTTCAAGTAGACAGGATAAAAGTCAATTCAATATAATATAGTTATGATAATAATGACCTAGACTGCTTCAGAATCATCCTCAGCAGTTGGTTCCGACTTTGATTCTGTAATTGGTTGAGCGTCATCATCAGATTGAGATTGGGATGTAGGAAAGCTATATTCAATTTGGTGGCGGCGGTTGTAGTTCTCAACTTGTCTCCTCATGTTTTCCGGCAACTCAACTCCCAACGCAGCCAAAACGTATTCTGGTCGAAGAGGGTTGTCCTGAGTCTGAGGTGGGATGATGGGCTCCTTTTCGTCATCGCTGCTGCTGAAGTCATCCTCTTCAGGGGCATTCCCTGAGCGCCTTTGAGCCGCCAACATGAGATTGTTGCGAATTATTGTATCTCGGCCAAGGTGTGCAAGCCGATTAGCGCTGTTTGATCCCCCGCTTTCCTTATTGCCAACGGTTTTCATGTTATTTAGAACATTGTTTTGCGTTTGCGCTGCGGGTTTGTAACTTCTTTTATGAAAGCAATCACATCCACAGCAACATTGGCTCGTCATCATTGAGCGATAATGTATGGAAGCTAGCCTGTAACATACAAAGTAAACCCGGATACATTAGCATCCTACATCTATAGTTTTATGGTTCAAACGTTAGTGTAGCAACACTTACCGATCTATCTCAATATATTTTGACAAAATCACGACTGCAATGACCACACCAATGGGTATAAGCAGTAAAGGTGTTGTAGTTATCCTTCCGAAAGCGATTGTTAGAAATTCCCATTGTGCAAGAAAGATTGGCCTAAAGTTGATTTGAGATACTAAAAATTGCTCCACTGACGTCATATTGGGCACTTCAGCAAAGTCGAAAAAACGCCCTCGATATGTTGGTACAATTGCGGAATTATCAAAAACTATGTCCGTTGACTGATATAGGCCGGTAGGGTAGGCATCCGTTACAACCCATACCGTTAACAGTAAAACTTTAACGAGTTTATAGTAGCTCATGTTTAGCTCACGTAAAATAGGAAGTTTTAAGCTACGAAAATGGAAGTCAAATGCCCTGGTTTTGAGCTCTCATGAATTGTTCACATAAATTGGATAATCGAAAGCCAATCATTTTTCTGCAGCATTTATTCTAAGAAATGAACAATGGAAAATATGAGTTGAAAAAATGCCAAGCTAGTGTAATTCGCTCACCTTCTAACCTATAATGTATGCATGGCTATTTTAAGCTATTGCATAAGCCTGAATTACCGAGAAAAACTTTTGCTTCCGTACCTACATGCTTCTGCAGCAATGGTATGAATGCTTATAATATGTACAACATTGTCGCATGTATTATTAAGTAAATGCGACAATTTACGCAGTTGAATTGAGGCTAAAACTGAACCAGGCTTTAAATGGTCTTTGAATAGCTACGCATTTAATAATCTTATTAAACTTCTTACGAGCAACTCGTCATCCGTACAAGTTGCGTTTAATGCCTATGCTTCATGATATGACTAAAAATTTGGCAAATGTGAGCACTTGCAGTTTGGCACAAATCAGTGAGAAAGGGATGAAACGGCAGAGGACATAAATCAGCATTAAAATTCCTCCAGATATGATTAGAGCATGATGTGAGGTCATTGCAAACGTGCTTCACGATTCTGCAGCAAAATAAAATGAGCAAGATCTTGCAATACAGCAATTAGAAAAAGTATGCAGGATGCATCTGAAATTTTAAGCGCTACTTAACACATTTACGTATGTCTCCTCGATCATAATAATACACGATGGCTAATCCCATCTGAGAATGAGTAACGTTCATATAAACACCCAAAAAGTCTTTGTAATGCCGGACCCTGTTGTATTTTTCCATAATCGTATGGCTATTCATGGTATAATGTTTTATCACTTTAAGCTTCAGCCTGAGACGGTAGAATAAGCTTGAAATCAAGTCAAAAGTTAAGACTGAAGAGGTTCTTTATACATTTAATTACTTCTTTGGTTAATCCCCGTTATAATACAAATGGAATATTACGCATATGTCAAAAAAGATGGCTTGGGCTTGTACGGCTCATGGCATGAAGCTCAATGATGACTAGTGTTTGCTTACGCGAAGTCTAACCAATATTATATCCTTGTCGGTGCCTGTCCCCGGTTTCTTACGGTTGTTTACTTATTTGTTTAGTGGTCAAAATGTCAACATTTTGGTGACATGAAAAGAAGACGTCGGAGAAGAGAGGCAATAGATGAGTCAGTAAGTAATGATGAAGATGATGAAGACTGGAATGCAACAAGGGAAGCATCAAAGGCAAGGTGGGGAGTACTTGAATCCACAACAAAGGTAACAAGCTCTCCATCTCATGAAAGCAGGATACTTGAGACCGTCACGAGAGATCAAGAACAAGACCATTACGATTCTCATCAGACAACCACTGATGAGTTTGGAGAAGAAGACGAAGAAACATTTTTATCCTCACCAGCAACCCATGCTAGTTTTCCTGGTGACAGGGCAGAAATGAGCTCTGTAGGCCGCTCAATTAATCATGACGGTGGAAATCCGAAACTCAATCGGAACATTGGCTTTAGCACCATGGCCACTGACTCAGGATTAGGAATAAAGAGCCAAGACTTCTTGTCACACTCTGCGCTACAGAGAAAGCGGCTCAAGAAAAGCAAAAAGAAAGAAGGCATCATTATAATGACAGAGAAACACTTCAAACTTCAGGATTCAAATGGGAAGGAAATGAATTCAAAGGGAGGTGAAGATAAGATAAGTTTCTCCGAGCCCGATGAAAACTTTGGGTGTGTGGAGATCGACACCGAGATGGATTTAAAGCCGTCGCTCAAACTGCTGAACACATCTGGGTCTCAACCAAAGTCTGGGTTAGATTCGCACAAGCCTCCCTGTTCTGGGAGGAATCGTTCGGCTGTACCGTCACTAAATGCTCTCAACCACGGTAATAATGTGGGCAACCAGATACCATTCAACGGGAAAGAGAGCAATGCTCATTTATCCAACAGCGTCAATTCATGGCAACCCATTCCACTTTCAGCCAAAGAGAATGAGGCAGATGCTCAATCACGGGGGTTTCACACTTCCAATCGCGGAGCGTATAAAGTACCCTATGACCTAAAAACTACGGGAGATTACAAAACCACACATGAGGTTGAAGAGCCCGCTAGGAAAAAAATTGAACATAAGAATTCTGATATTCAAAAGAATACCAAACCTTCAAAACATTTGCAAAAGAACTCGACAGTGTTATCAGATAATAGGGGCAATACTAGACTTAATGTTAGAAAAGAAGTAAAGAAAGTTAAGCTACCTTCCTTTCCTCCAAAAAATAGTGGAACGGTGACCAAACCTAAGCTAAGTTACCACAAGGTGAAAACACCTTCATCATCATCTTCATCCAGCGGAGGAGGGATTCTCAAGTTCAAGCCTATTTCGTCACTGTTTTCCCAGAACAAAGGACAGCTTAAGCCGAACAAAGGATCTATCTCAAAATATAAGGTGAAGGGCTCGGGTACAGGCGGTACTGGGAGTCTGTTCAAGCCCAAACCTACAAATAATGCTAAACCTGGTCTCTTCAAACCCATTTTCTCTGGAGGGGGGAACAAAGGTGGTGGTGGTGGTGGTAAGCCAAATAAGGGGTTTGCAAAATCGAAGCAAAAGCCAAAGTTTCCCTTTTTTGGTAAGAACAAACGTGTGAAATCTAAGGGGATTCTTAAGAAACCAAATGGTAAACCTCATAAAAGAAATAAGGGCACAGGAATTAAGAAGCCGAATCGGAAAAAGAATAGTCAAGGATGTGGGAAAGTCATCCCATTCCCGTTTCCAGCTGTATTTCCATTTCCAATTGGAGGAGGTGGAGGTGGTGGTGGAGGTGGCGGCGGTGGCGGAGGTTTTTTTATTACTTAATTATTATTACTATTTGTATTTAAAGCATGCAAACCCCATAAAAATGATGATTTATTTCATTTCAGGTGGTGGCGGCGGTGGCGGAGGTTTTTATTACTTAATTATTATTACTATTTTTATTTGAAGCATGCAAACCCCATAAAAATGATGATTTATTTCATTTCAGGTGGTGGAGGTGGCGGAGGTGGCGATGGATATGGGTCGGGTTGGGGTTGGGGTAATAGTGTAATAAGTAAGTGCTCAATCTAAATGGTTTCGAAACTACAAGTTGTTTTGATAAAAAGTTGCATTTTAAAGTTAAATATCTTATTTCCAGCTTCCATAGAGCCATATTTAATTCGGATTGTCACGGACCCAAAGCGTAAAAATGGGTTGAGCTCCATTTGTCTCGAGTGGGAACAAATTCCTTGTGATAGTTGGTACAGTAGCGGCGGCTTTCATGATTCACCATTTGGGCCATATAGCTAAATAACAATAGGTTTAATGGGCATCTTTAACTTAACATGTATTTATCCATATTTCTATGTATTTATTTATATTATGCAATAAACATCCAGGGTTTTACGTATGCATCCATCCGGGAAGTTTTGCAATCTTCAACAGTGCTTCCTTCCGCTTCCATTTTTCATAAACAACTCGTGCATCCCAGTCTCTACGCTAGACATATTATTCTGTTTGTTTCTGGTGCATTTTTACCGTTAAAGTTGGCAGATTTAGTGTTTCCTCCGTTTATACAGAACCCATGGAAATGTAAGGATGCCTCCGTAACGAATAATTCTTATGAGTGGACGAGAAAGTAGAATATCCTTCTGAATATTTTTTTTGCAGAATGACCCCCTGCTACAGCAAGATTCTCTGGAGTTTGAGAAAAGTGTCAAAAACTGATATAATCTTCCCTTCTCCTCTGTCAACTTCAATCTTCTGCTTTGCATTATGTTTCCTTGATTTCACGTTCATTCACCTTTACATATATTTGAAAGTATTTTAAATAACCAAACAGTATCAAACATTTTGCATTGCATGAATTTATTTTCTATTCCTATATCCTCCGCCTGTATCATCATTCTCTGAAAAGTTGTTCACTTTCTTGGAAATCAAAACGAAGAAGGGATCATCTAGTCAGTGAGGGGCCAACAAAAGTTTTATTTTCTGTTCAATCTCTTTGCTCACCTTAAGTTTTTATCATAGCTCAACTTAGCAGTCAGCATCCTACCCCGCTTTTCCATCTGTCTCTCAAAGAGATGGAGTGAATGATTCTGATTGTCGAAAACAAGATGCACAATATTCACCCACGATGCATCTTGCCTCCGTCAACGGGAGAATGCCATTAATCCTCTTCCACCGATTGTTTCCCAACAACTGGGGAACAACTGAGCGACTAGAATAAATTGATGTGTGCTATTCTTAGAAAGTTGTTTCAAAAATCCATAATCTCTCATCCGTCATGTCACTTCATTTGACTATTTGGGGCTAAGAAGAACATCCAACTAAATTGTTTCTATGAGGGCAACTCGCGAATCCAACAAAGGACTCTTTTATGCATGTCTAGTCACAAGTGGTGTGGAGCTGAGTATTTTACTCTTGTTCCTACTAAAATCAAGGAGAAGGATAATTAATATCCTGTCATTTCTTCTTCAGGTGTTCGGGAACTCTTCAATCTTGCAAATATACGTTCACTCAACGCAAAATGTTGCAGAATGGAAGAGTAGCTGGATAGCCGAACCAATTGAGTGGCTTGGGAATTAGATTTTTACACGTGGTTCTAACAAGTGTGTTGTTGTTATTACTATGTAAAGCTACTTCTAGTATGTTAGCGTTAACCTACATGGAGTATTATGGTCGTTGAGTCGTGTTTTACAACTTCAAAACAATGCATTGAAACGATTTATTAATGTAAATGAATGTAATGAAAAGACGTAAGCTCAAAAGCAGCATAATGCCCCTTTGGTTTTGCTTTGCTGCTGTGTTCATTTCATAACTTTACATAATTCGTTCATTTGACCTTCCTCTGCCTTTTTCTTTGTTTTTATTACGATGGAATCCCCACAAATCGTAAGAGCCTCAACGTTTGTTCACAGGTCATCTATCTACCTTGGCTTTGGCTTTCAAATGTGCAAATACAATTACGGGAATTTGATAAAGATGGATGGTTTTAATAGAATGTGTTGGAATTATTATTGCGGCCAATTTGCATAAAAAATGTACTACGATCCAATAACATTAGCTCCGTAAAAGTAGTGCTTTATTGAGGGCACCATGGAGCACAATATATTACGCAATTCACTCTCCAAAATTTTCATTCTGCTCGCCACCATTCACCACCATATTTATATTTATTTTGCATGCCAAGCTCGGATTAACATTGGACTCTTGCAATCCCAGAAAGTGGGTGAAATACTTCAAAGCCATTTGAATGTCCAATTGAAAGTAAATGTGACCATTTAACATTTCCCCCTTTCACAGCCAACACTATTATCCTACATAAAATATAAGTTGAAGGCGACTTTATTAGTCAGTCGAGAAAGTAGTGGCTTGTGTGTGTGTGTTTTTTAAAATTTAAACCAAACCCATCTCAAATTAGCATTTAATTAGCAGCCTTGTACATGAACTACTTTCTCAGCTCTCCTCTCCTTGTTATGGACACACTGACCTGTTACAATAATATAAGAAGGCAATTCCCTTTCCCTGATACCAATCTACGTGCCCCTACATGACATTGTGTGCGTAGGAAAAGGTGATTGAAATCAGTTTGTGCAAACCCTACAATTATCTAGAAATATTACAGGCTTCGCAGCTCCATCCAAGTCATGCATAACGAGAACACGAGGACGGTCATTTACACTGCTGCTGCTACTCATTTCCAAAGAAATTTGTGTGTGCAAAAAGAGACTTTAATAAGACCAATACATCACACTCACCAAGTTTTAAATTGTATTAATTTTAAATGTGTACTCTACTCCACAACACTTCCACACGTTGGTGTAGCCCTCCGCTCTCCTCATTTTTCCACAACGCCAAAAATTGGACCCCAATAACAGCTGTCGCTCAAGGCAGAATCATAACCGTGCCTGTATTTATTATTGTTTGCCAACAAGAGGGGAAAGAACAAACTAGTTGTAAAAAAACTGGCGTAGAAGGAAACAGGGAATATGAGCTTTGTGTGTGAGCAAGAGAGTGAAAGAAGTACCGGTTGGCGATTGTTATGTAATTACGCTTTCAGAGAAGCCAACACGAGGAGAGCACACATACAAAAAGCATGCCTCCACCACATCCTCCATCTGTCCACCACTCTACTTCACAATTATTACACTTATTAGCCAAATAATGAGGAGCAGGCTGAATCCAGGGAATGAATCCCTGCTCTTTATTAGAAACGCTTTGCTAATTTCCTCTGACTTTCACTTCCGGTCAACGCTACGCTGCGAGACATGTCACAGCAGCATTTTCACTAAAAATATGCGACACCGCCTTCCATCTTGACACGACAGTATTATTTTATTATTATTATTAGTATTGCCAAGAGTCGAGCTTCTTGTTGGGGAAAGCTGCGAAAATAATCATTTTCGTGTTGCCATACTGCTGATTAAAAACATGAAGACCTCAGGCTTGAAGTCAACGTCCCTATATATATGTTATGTTGGAATTTCCAAGAATAGAAAACAATTTTTAATGTCATCATGGGGAATGCTGAGAAAATATGTGTAAGCGTGGGGGCAATAACTCGACAACACTCTGTATTGCTTCCCAAAATCAGATCAGAGATTTGCTCTCCAGCCTGACGTAGGTTGTTTTCAAACCACGTCAGTTCTCTCCTCAGGTATGCTGGAAGCTGAGGGAGAAACTATTTTTTCCGCTAACCAAACTCATTCCAGTGATTCCTACGCGTATCGTAATTTCACCGCGGTTTATTGATATAATTACGGTGTGGTATTCCTACTGTTGCCTGGCAGGTAGCATAGATGCCAATGCTAATTAGGGACCGCATAAGCATACTTGACATGGAAAGGAAGAAGTAACGAATATACATACATACATAAATACCTATAATTTTTCACTTGGAAACAAAGTTGGAGAGGGATCACCGCATGACAGATATGGTGCGTTGCTATGAAGCTTAGCAATCTCTCCCGGACTGATTGTTAGCAATGGATTTCCCTCTACTAAATTGGGCAGAGAAGGAAGTCAGTCCAACGAAAACTATCTAAACTATTGATACTACTGACTCGATTTTGTTGGAGCAATGAAAAGCTACATTAAGCCTAATTCAATTAAAAGTCAACTTGTTTGCTTGTTGTTTATTAGGTTAGCAGTGTGTATGTACGCTCCACCATCCCGTTTCCAGCTTCTCCTTGGCTCCACTGGTGGAAACGAGAAGAAAAGCAATCAAATCAAAGTGGAATGTTGGATTGAATTGAAAATATATCACACATACATACTACTACACATTGATACAACATAATCATACACTTCCCATCTGTCTCTATTTCTTGATTTCATTTCTTACATTTGCTGAATCATCATCGTCATCATGGAAAGATAAAGTAGTCAAGACTCCTTTCCACTTCCCACACAAATACATGGTAGTACTCTGCTCAAACTCCCGAGACATGAGGAGAACATGTGTAATATTTAGCGTATGTACATTTTTCTGCTCCATTTTCTTTGTTTTTGATTGGTTTCTTCCCCACAACAAGTCAACTTTAGTATGATGGATGAGTCCTAGTCAGACTTTGTGTGTTGTGCTCTTTTTATGGATTTGAAGCTTAACCGTGAATCGTTTGCTAATTCTTTCTCTTTTCAAGTTTCTGTTTGTGTTTACGTTGCTACTTTTCCTCCACTTGTTCTCCCTTCTCAATTCAGCATCATCATCCAGTCAGTCAGTTAGAACGGGAGGTTGATTGCGAAAAGAAATATTCTTCTGGATGACTCACATCTAGCATAATAGCATGTTACTAGCAAGGTATCAACCAGGAATTAAGAGTTTGGTTGTGTTTCTATTAACAGAAAAGTAAATGTTGAAGCATGGCATTCCTCACAAACTTTATTGATAAAAATAGCTAGGAAACGAACTAATTGTAGTCCAAAATAGTTCTTCTTCTCGTGCTGACTTACAATAAGGTATGTTACACAGGGACGAGTGAGGATTAGATGAATTAGTATGTGCAACTGTCACTACCCCATCACATAGGATCACAACCATTCATTTATTTGCATCTAAATGCTTATGTACAGCATGTAGCTCCGTAGAACCAAAAGGAGAATTAATGTAGGATATGGTGGTCTGCTCGCTATTCTATAGAAACAGAGAGGGAAAGGGAAAGAGTTTAGAGCTCTAGATGAGGAGAAAGAGAGAACAAGCGATGAAATAATTAAGTGTATGCAAGACAAAACCACAAGAGGTTTCCCATGAAAAAAAGGGGAAGCCTTAATTTATAAAAAAGGATACATATTGTATTACACTTCCAGCTTGAATCCTATAAAGTAGCCTACATCAGCATTAAAAAAGAGACTAGTTCTTTTCAGACCGTTGCTGCTGCTCCTTTTTTTTGTCTGACACAAAATATCATGCAAGCACGGGATGAATGAAGGTCTTTGAAATTGCATCCATATTCCCAATCCACCGTCCTCCATATTATTTATTAACCATCTACTATCCAATCCAACTTCCTTTCTTACTTCAAAACTTGGCTGGAGAGAGGAAGGAAGCAAGTCCTCAAAAAGAAGAGAAGTCGTCCTCTCAATTTAGATACTTAAAAGATGGGGAGAACTTCTTTTAAAAATTGAAACAGTTTATTACAAATTTGAATTGACTAAAACGGAAGCACTCGAAGATGACGCAAAGGTTTCAAGTTTGGCATAATTTATTGAACACGAAGGATCTACTCAAACTCAAAAATGGCTTGTAGCATCATGGCTGATCAGTCAATCAGAATTGTATTTGGGAGGCGTAACGTGAGCGCTAGAATCACTTTAAATTATCACAAACCGGATCCAGCGTACTTGTTGTGTAGCGTGTTCAAGACCACTAGGCCGACACGAGAGAGGCTTTATTGAGGAGTGAGCATTTCCCTAATTTCATTATACTGATATGGGGCTCATTAATTCCGAGAAAATTAAATATGATTAAGTATGCACCCTTCCCCTCCACTTTCTCCGTCTCGTCTCATCATAACTAGGATACGATATTACTATTCATTTTGTGCATAATATGCAATCATGTTCCGTCTTCTTTGTCCACAGATCCGATAAATAAATAGTAGACCAGGAGACTAGTCGACTAGACTCCACATCTGGGCCCATTTTCCCTCTTGAATGAATCAGCATTAGTCAATAATTACCTAATGCATATTTGATGAAATGGTTCGACGTCTCCAGCGAGAGCTTTGAATGTAATCTCCTCCAGTGCAATGTTGCGCCCATTCAAAACCCATCAAGGAGTGCATACATATGTGCACAGAATTCATTTGGTTTGTACGTATCAAATCAACATGTACTCCCATTGTTACATCTTGTACGTGCACGCCAACAATAATAACAACAACTGTGGAAAATAAACTTCATTACGATTCATGCCACTCTCCCTCCCAAGAATGATTATGTTGGGCCATTTGTTGGGTAATTAAAACGGAACAAAACCTGTTTTTAAATTCATTCAATGGAGTTATACCCTTTTGTACATGTTGCTTAGGTAGGGGTATTTTCATTAACCAAATCCCGTCAACTCGCTTTCCAATTGATTATCCCTTTCTCGTACTCTACTCACTGCTGTCCGTGCGTGTCTTTCCAACTATGAATCATACTGTTTCAGGAGATAAAAAAGGTGGCCATATAAAATGTATGCCTTGATTCGAGTGTACAACAAAACTCAAAATGTGTATATGTTCTTAGTAGTTTGTAACCAAGTTGTCACCAAATTTTGTTTTAGCATGATGAAAACATGCACATATAACATTTGTTCATTGCAAATCGATTTGATTTAATATATTTAACTTAGCCAGCAAAAATTGGAACCAGTGCAGTATTTACATGATGTTGCATAATATGCACAATGACGATCAATTGTGGTCAGATCATACAAGGCAGCCTTTGATTCCAGTATTGTTTTACTGCTTCCTTTCCAAGAACTGGATCACAATGGTAGCTTACCAAGCTCGATAGAGCAGCCACAAAATAATGCCAGCTTTTATGTATATCCGGATCCAGTTTCAATGCTACTTATTGCCTATTTTTATCCTTTTTTATGAAATGGGTTTGCTGACATCATCAAAAATCTGGGAATTGATGTATTGCTCAATAATGCAACGCCGTCCAATGTAATTTTTCCAAAAAAAAAGAGCTTACAAAATCCAGTGGAGCGATTTGATTGAAATTGATACAGATATATACTGCAAAAGCCGAAGCACTCACTCGGGAGCTATATAACGTTATGAATATGAAAGTGGTTGGTTTGCAATGGACAATGATTTGTCTGTGTTCGTTATGGATTGCAAGGAAATGGAAAATTTCTGGGAGGAGAAAAATGATACAAAGAAAAGTGATATATAAGACTTTTCCAGTTCCCAACACTTTTTTGTACTTGTGCATACCTACCCACTGTTCTGAGAATGTAGTCCTGCTTCCACATTCGAAACTCGTGTCATATTTGCATTTAAAGTTAGACATGAGAGAAATGCTGACCAGTCAATAAGACACAAAACTTAGTTGTACATCACTGGGCTCTCCTCCTACAAACTATAAAGCTTTCCATCACCAGTAATCCGAGTACGCTCTTGAGTTTATAAGAACATGATGCTCATATTGATATTGATGAGCACTGCTACTTCACGTTGCATTACATTTATAACATAAAAATTGGGGTTCTGAACAAGTTATCCGTTTTGTATCGCAATCTCAACTCAGGCCACCTTACACCCACGACCGCTCTCCTTGTGTGGAAGAATCTTGACTATATTGATATGAAAGTGGCTCTCATAATCATCTTCTTCATCTTATAGCCTCTTTCGTCATCTTCCCAACAAGAAAAATAAGGTTTGGCTCCTTCCTTTCCAATTTTCATCCACTTATGGATCCCCCTCCGATTCATCACCGGGAGAAAAATCTTGTTGCTGGAAGCAAATGACTTTAAAATTTCGTTCCCCATCCGGATTATGATGGAGGAGTGGAGTCATTCCATGATTGATTCAAAAATGCCAGGTAGTAGCAAAAGCCACATTTGTTTCTTTAGATTCCAATCATCCATAATTTATTAAGGGCTATGAGGTTTCTACAGAAAAATAAATGATATGATGCCAGATTCTCCTCATGATTCTGTCTCGATCCTTTGATTGCCACTTTTCAATTAATATTCTCGACCCACTTTCCCCTTTCCTTTTCCAACTCATTTTTTATTGATTAAATATGCTCATCCTTTTTTTAGCACTGGTCAGTCTTGAGCTTCTGCTTGGTATGTCAGGAAAGAGTGGCTCATTGAATGGACGACTGAGCGACGGGAGCAGCTTGAAGGTATTAGTCTACAGACGTATTGGTCATGGAGGTACTGATCCTAATCAAATTAAACTTTCATGACATTATCTATCTAATCAACTCCCCCTCCACTGTTTTTGAGCCGTGGCAACAGCGCGTGTCTTCCGCCCTCATTTAAAACAAAAGAAGATCGTGAACGGAACGGAGGAGGTAAGCAGAATCTATTCGTCCGTCTCCATCCAGCCGTCCCCATGCATTTCACATTATTATTAGAGTCAATCTCCTTGATATGTGGAGGAATACCATGCCACGGTATAAAAAACAGGGTGAATGAAAGAGAAAGAAATCCTACTTAATTCACCAAAAGCTCTAATACATCCGTATAGGGGATATGTATCGGCTCAAGTGCATCAAATCCTCTCTCTCTACACACCACGTGCATGGACTGAAATGAGCAAAAAGAAGAGAAAAAAGGGAAGCCGGCAGAAGCAGATGAGTAGCATTTTGTCATCATACATATCAGCCCCATTCCTGTATTTCTGCTCTTCACTTTTTGAGCCCAGTAATTTTCCCATGTTAAGATACACATACAAATAGGGACATACATTTATGTCCGTATCAGTGGTGAAATAGGAGCAATTGTGCGATACATGGAAATAGCAAGTTTGGTGTTTATGATATGTGCATTTTGGTAGTTGGCGATACTCCCTCGCTCTCATAGATAGATACATAGCTCTCTCCAGCTTAAAACCAGAGTCTTCTATTGGCAAGTCTGGCTTTGCTTTACAACAGGGAAAAATGTTCATGTCGAGAGATCAGTTGTTAGCAGCATAGAGCCGAGAAAAAAGGAGCGTACCTTATGAGCAAATCTCTTGAAAAAAACCATTCTTCCTTTCTGTGAATTTACTATTGAGGTAAACATCCATACAGGAGAGGAGTTGGAGAGAGAATCCCAAAACCGCTCCAGCCACGTCGACCCTCTTGCTAAAAAGCTTTCTCGGTGTGTGGTATTATTTGGTGGAGGAGAGAGAGTAAAGGCTACCAGAGATTTCCCTGCCACATAAAGCGCACTAGCAAAAACTGGCTTTTCCCTTCCAAGCTGGAGTTCTGTTGTATAAAACGCGGTTGAGGAAGCAGCTCCCAACCAGTCACGACTGTGAAAGCAGTGGATGAGCACACATAATTTTCTTCTCTCCATTTTCACTCACACTTCTGACTTGAGCCGCTCGCTCCGATTCATTGTGAACAAGCTCTCGTCTCGGCATGTGTGTTTGGCGGTGTGTGTTTGTTTGTATTTTTTCATTTCTTCGTATTCTCTCTCTGAGAGTGAGAGAGTAGGAGTACTCTAGGGAAATGTGAGAAAAGCAGATTTAACAAAAGTAACATCAAATATCTCTTTCCCTCTCACTCTCTCCCAGTTTACTATAACTGAGTAAGACAGTTTAAAATCAATTTGGGTTCAAGTTGATCATACATAATAAAACTCACGCTCTTGCTCTCGTGCCCGTGCTTGTGCGTCTGTATAAACACACTCAAAGAAAAATTATTTATAGGAGCCGAGAAAGAGAACTGGTTCCCATGAACAATCACGTTTCCCTATTTCCTAATGACTTTCTCGCTTTGAATTACATGTTTCTTCTGGTGGAGAAACTACAGAGAGTATAAATATTTTAGTAATACCAACACAACTTAGACGAGCCGTACTTTATAAACAGAAAGGAAACAATGGTGATTGATTTACAAGGGTGAATCCATCATTATTTTAGGCCTAGTTCCAAGTTACCCCATTGTGATCTTTTTGAAGAGAAAAAAAAAGCTATTGTATTGTGCTAAAGTATTGCTTTGCAAATGAGATGACGATGATGATGATATACCACAGTATTACTGGTAGAGTACAATAGAATGCAAATCTGTAAGATAATATTTTATGTTTTGCTTGCTGAATGCGGCCCCCAAAAATAAGAACAAATACATATATATATATTTTGTGGATGAATGAAGTAACGTGAGAAAAACACAAGAGAAAACTCATAGCTTTATTGTTCTGGCGGTTGGTGTGATGATAACGATGACGATAAAAAAAAGTGTGTTGAACAGTAAACAAAAACTGGAGGGGAAGTAAAGATAAGAAAAGGAGGAAAAGAACTCTGGTGAGAAAAAGCAAGTTTTTGTGTGACTAGAACTATAAATCTGTATGTTTCTACATGTGTGCAGAAATAGGAGAAAATCATTCAGTATTTTCAACCTTTTAACACAATTCTCAAGTGAAAAGTAGCACCTGAGCTGAGTTTAAGTTGTGCCATTGTAAAAAGTAACTACATAGAGACACACACAAGAAATAGAGAAGAGAGGAGAGCAGAGCCCTCGAAGAAAATCAGTATTTTCCAGGAAAACAGCACAAAGTAAGTTTACAGCATAAAGTGCACCCATCTCACCCAATCTATGTCAATCCAGAAAAAAAGATGCTGGAGCAGCTTCCTATAATACATGAAAACTTATACTTATGTATGTTTTGTTAAAAATGAGAGAAACACTAAGGCTATAATATGTATAATATAATATGGAGCAAGGTGGCAAAAACTTAGGAATCTTTTCTCAAAAAAAAAGTCAAAAGCAAGAGAAAGAGCTTTAGGTTGAACCGTCTCTTGTGGTTTTCCCCATTCTCCTGTCCTTCCCTTGTATATACACGTGAGTCAGTTGATTTTATCAAGAAATTTCCTTCCTCAGCATCCATCCATCCAATCCATGTGTCCTGACTGTGTTTTTTCATTTCAATTCCAGCTCTCACATCAGCTCACCTTCCTTTCCAATTTTTTTGTGCAAATACTTGCGTAATCTTCACCTTTCCATCAGGTGAACAGACGCCGAGTGTTAATTGACGCATTTGTCACTGTGTCAAAGCTCCTCTTGTAGTAATGCATTCCCGCATCAACCACACTCTCCCCTTTGCCTCTCTCTGTGTGAAGATCCGTTTGATGTTGTTGTTTGTTGGTGTCATTCGAGAAAAGTTGGTAAAGTGATTTTTACCATCATATCCTTTCCACGTTCTCCACAAACTCCACCTGATTTCTTTATCCTTCACCTCCTTCTATTTTTAGTCGGTGATGGTAAACAGGAAGGAATCTAGTCTTGCTTTTAGATTCATGCCGACACTTTCCATTTTCCAAAGGAAAAACAATTGTGTCATGTCTTAATTACTTATATAAAATGATAAAATCAGGATTTTACGAATTCACACGATTCCTGTTCCATCCCGAAGGGAAACAGCTATGAACAGTTACTTACCTTTTGTTACTACACAAGTTTCATTTTTGGCATGTTTTTCCTTCCAACTGCTCCCTATTTTTTGGACAATGTAATGTAATGTCTACTCTCCATGTGGGTCGTTTCCTTTCCGTCGGCTTAATGGAGTGCAAAAGGAAAACTCATTTCCTATGTTCTTATCCCTTTCACATGAACTATTATTAATATTAATCGGTGTAATCATTCATTATCAGATTAAGATACGAAAGATTTCCTCTTGCAAGTCAGTCACTCCTCACCATCAGCGGCAGCATTGGCACTAGTAGCACAAAAATTATGCTGTAGCGTTCCCTCTCAACCAAACCATTCCATTTTCTTACTTTCCCCATTGTAACGAGGATCACCTAAAGAAAATTCCTTTCCACTCCATCCACATCAACGGTTTATGTTTTTCCAAAAAAAAATAACTCCTGCCTGTTTTCTACAAATTGTAATCATCAAGGAAATGGGGGTTAAGTATGTTTTCACCAATTTGTAGCTGAAATAAATCAGTTCCACGTCATTTCATCACGGGTTACATACATGCATTAGATGACGTCAGTTAAAGACGTGCTATTAAAAAAACGGCGCTTACCTTGAAGGCGTAATGGGAGAAGGGATAAACAAGGCTGCTGTTTATTCCTTGATCACCAGATTTCCCGTTTGGTTTTGACAGCTAAAGGTAAACAGGGTGTTCTTTGAGGGCGGCCAAGCAAAAAATAAAATATCGAGGAGTCAAATGTTGCAGATTGATTCAAATCATGTTGTTCAAAGAAAAAGAGTGTTGTACAGCAATTTTGCAGCCAAGCTAAAGCATCAAGTATCCAAATGAGTGAGCATTAAACCAGGGCAAAACTTTCTGATTGATGAGTGGAACTTTATGCATGGGTAAGAAAAATTTGTACAGGGATAGAGCTTATCGTAGCAAAGAGAACAGGACGAACACGTAAGATCACAGCATCATTCAACTAGTACAGCATAAGAATCTAAATATGATGGAGAAAGCAAAAAAAAGTCAATTTCCCCCAAAGAATATCTAAATTACATTGGGAAAGGTGGTTTGGTTTTGGTGGTGAAAGTGAGACAAGCATTTGTATTATCTGCCTCTTGATTTTCGTGACTTGATGATTTCAAAAAAAAACTTGTACTTCTTCTTTTAAAGAAACAAGTCAACGCGTCCTGATTAATATTCTGGTGGAAGGAAGAAGGGAAAACGAGAGTTTATTTTTGTTACAAGCTCTACATATTATACAACACTTTGGTTTGTATAGCGTTGACTTTTTCTTCCTTTTAAGCACCTGCCACTCCACTCACTTCTTCCTTCCCACACCATTTCCAGAGCTAACTTTAGGCTCATGTGCGAAAATACAAGTTATAAGAAAAAACGGGGTAGAGTCAACGAAACTTTTTTTTATAGATGTATATATATTTTTTCCGCTTTGCAAACCAACTTTTTCTTTGAAGTTTTTTTTTGGAGAGGACGACTATTGCCATTCTCAAAATTTATAGAGTCGTTTTGAATTGAATATAACAGGAAAATAGTTTACTGCATACTTTGTTTGAGAGGTGTCTACCCTGACTACTGTGGTATCGGCGTGTACACCACACATCTTGTTTGTCGTTTTCTTTGGAAAATGAAAGTTTTTTTTGAAGGGTTTTTATATTCATGGTAGAGATCATGTATATATTGATTTACATTACATTACGTGTGTGCACAATTCCACAAACACATACACAACCATGTATAGTCACTCCAGGGAAGTTTTACTTGTGAAAAATGGCGAATGCTCTGACTTGACTCGTACTCTTTCCCAATCGACAAGAAAAAAAGAGAGAGGCGAAATCAATGTAAAAGTTGGCGTGTAAAAATAAGTAACATCAACATGATTATCATCATGATTCTACACATGTTTTTATGACTACCTATGTTTTAAGTTAGGAGAACACGAAACAGCTCTAAATTCTCTTTTTTTCTTCAAGACATTATTTCCCTCACAATCACAGTGAGTGTCCCAGACCAAGCTGCTTTCTCATCTCCCTTTTGCTCCGTGGATACTTACTTATATATTATTGCATCTTAAAATATTTTGCCTAATTACTCACAACTTGTTTCAGCCCATCTCCTTCTTTCTTGAAAGGGAGAGTAAATGGAGGAGAGTATATATTTCGTAAAAAGTTTGCGCAATTTAAACAGACATTTTCCTTTTGTTTTCTAACTAATGTTAATTCTGATTCTTTCCTCGTTAAACATCTCACAAGTTGCGTCCATAGAATAGAGCAGAGAATAGAATGAGAACGTTGTACATCTGTAACTAAAGGGCTCTCACACTCTGCCACTGGATTATTATTATATGCTTCTCTGTGAGGCTATCCCTTTCCTAAGCCAAAACTGAGTAAGATTTGCTACAAGGAAAAGTACTAAAAGCAGTGAAAAACTTCTCCATCTCTCGTTTCCTACTCCTGGAGGTGAGTGGAGGAGTGGAGAGCTTCTATTCTATTTCTTTGGTTGGTAGACATCGCCTCGGGCAAAGGAAATCCAATATTATTCACTCTTATTCTTTCGTCGTCCTACTCCTTTCCCTTTTTCCATGATTTTTTTTTTCATTCTTCGCAAGAGAGAAAATAGGAAGAAAAGGTAAAATATGAAAGGCGATGTAGCAAAAACGGTGATAAGAGTGAGGTGGTAGTAGGGAAGCCACATCATCATCATCATCATCAGCTTTGTGTCTTGGACAAAAAATACTCTTACTCGGAATTAAGTTAGAGGATGCATATACCACACTCTTTTTTTGGACAAAGAATATGACAACAGTGATGTGATGATGATGTTATTACTAAATGCTCTTTGTATTTCTATCTACCAACCTTAAGCCACGATTGCTGTCTCATCTTTTTGCATATGTGTTTGTCCAATGTAGCCAAGGCGAAATATCAGTGTTCAGATGAACAAGGGAGTATCCGGAGGCTCATTTCTTTCTTTCCTCATGTTTTATTATTGGAGAATTTTGCTCAAGAAAAAATAATGAATGTGTAGTTTGGCTGCAGCCACAACCAATGCTAATAAAAATGATATTTTCTCTTCCTCCTTGTCGGACGAAATCACAGTTTTCATCATCTCCTTTTTATTACATTTTTAGGATTCCACTACTGGGCAAAAAACAATCATTACTTTTTGGGTGGTGGTGTGGTCAGCCTGGACTGGAGGCATGCAACAATCTCAAATCTCAATTTCGCCATCTTCATCACCACATCTGAAGAGATCCGGGAGGAGAATAATCGTAACCAAGTTGGACTCTGTGTGAGAGCCTTGTCACACAAAACAAAGCTTCTTATTGAATTTCCGAAGAGGTTGGAAGAGCCCTCAACAACGTGATTGTAAAACTGAAAACAGGGTAAAACAGTAATGTTATACGAAAGTTGATGTGAGTAAAAAAACTCTTTTGTGTTGGACTAACCCAGTTCTTGTAAAATGTTTTAAACAACTGGCTCATTTCCCACCTCTCATTTCTGTATGCAAATTTCGCAACAAGTAAGGAAACGAACTGGTTTTGAGCCTCTGTATGCCAAAATGGCACACATCATCCTACATTCCTTGCCCCTTTGGAATTGAGATAAAGAGAGATTAAACTACATAGATCTGGAAAAGACTTCAAGTCTTTTTCTTATTGCCAAACTTAACCAAACCACCAACTGAGAAACAATGCTGATACAAAACTTTGCAATTCTTTCCTAAATTGCTGTAAGCCTCTTAAATTCACGGAGGAACACGGAACCTTGCAAAAAAAATGGGAAATGAGTTGCCAAAAGTGTTACAAACCGTGCTACTCCACATTCCTATCCAAATGCGGAATTAGTAATAACAGTAATATAATATTTCACATAAAAGTGCAAGCTAAAAAAGAATCATACTTGAAGATACCAAACGCAAAGTGATCGAATTGAGCCATTTATCAGTTTCCGACTCGACGTCTGTGTAACTTAAAATGCAGGACTTATTTTTACAATCTATACTCTGCAACTTATCCACTTATTTTGTGATATACATACAAAAAACTCTATTTTGAAGGAGGAAGAACAAGAAGCATCAAACATTCTATGAAAGAAACGAATTGTACTAGACTTTAAGGAAATAAAAAGCTCTTATTTTTCAACTGAACAAAAGCAGCACGAGCATTATAATCATGTCCTCCAGTTCCCTACTCAGCTCCCGCCCCAACAATTTCCTGACGATGGAGTCAACCAGCTCCCGTCAGCTCAAGCGAAACAAGTCGAAAAGTGGGAAGGCAATCAAAGAAATGGATGGGCAGACATCCCCGATAGTGTCATTGCTATCACTTCTTTCCCGTGTATCGCGCTCATTAGGCTCCACATTACGCAATCCAAGTCATTCCAATATTATTGATAATAACGGCGAGTCTGAGGAGCCGGGTGGTGGTGATACTGCAAGCGGAACGGAGGGGAAGGATCAAGTGGAGAGCAACAGGAAGTATTTTGGTAACAATATCCATAATCGTAATCATAATCATCATCATCATCTAGTGACTAAAGGCTCCTCCGAGATCTACCAACATCATCATCATTTCCCCAATAACAATAATATGAACAACACGAACACGAACCAAAGCAGCGGCGGAGCGGCTTCCCGTAATAGAAACAGAGGGGCGGTGAGCAAGGGAAAGAGCAGGCAGAGAAAGGATAGCAAAGGGACCATGAATTGTAGTGACCTCTTGAGCAACAGCAGCAGCAGCAGTGGTTGGGATCCTGTGGAAGACAAATGTGATTGTCGTCTTGATCACTGTTCCACCACCGTGGCAAAACATGCCCTTTCATCATCATCATCCTGTTGTTGTTGTTCTCTGGTGACCAACAAGAGGAGACAAATGGGACAGGGTCACTTAATCCCGCCACCAACATCAACATCATCATCATCAGCCGGAGCAGCAACAGATCTGAGAAAGAGGAGCAGAGTGAAAGTGTTCCTTTTCTCCTCCTTCATTTTTCTTCTCGCTGTCGGGATCTACTTGAACAGTTTGAATGGGGACTTTGTTCACGATGACATTGTTAGCATCGTGAGAAATCCAGATGTCAAGGTATATCCCACAATTCATTCCTCTGCGGCCCCCCCGCCGCCGCTGCCATCATCATCAACACCAACACCCACAATTGTACTGGGAGCAGGTGCTGATTATGAGAATCAAAGTGGGAGAGCGGGTCCTGGGCCCAATAATCGTTCCGGTGTTGACAGCTTATCAGGATGGTGGTCACTTTGGAAGAATGATTATTGGGGAATGCCCATGTCCAGCCCTTTGTCACACAAGAGCTACAGACCACTCACTGTGCTCACATTCAGGTAAGCATATAATATATCAACGAATAAAAATATATTACCACTCAATTTTCTCCCAATTCTCAGCACCAACTGCTACCCTTTCAGCTCCAGAGTGGAGAGTACAAGTAGTAAGTAGTATGAGCTAAGTAGTTATGTTAGTTGCCCAAGGAAAAATTGGAAGGCCTTTTGCCTTCCATTAAGATATTTTCCTTTTTGTTTGGCCTCCAATCTAGTTAGCCTAAGAACCATAAATGTATTAAGTTTCAGTGCAGCTGTTGATATATGAAAATGAACCCTTTAACCAAATCCATTTAAACCTATCCACATACATAACCGTTGCGATAAACACACAAAGGAAAAGCGGAAAGGTAACATTCTCATGTGTGTGTAGGCTTGGCTTTGGCTTACATACACTTGATGGTTTGTCTCCTACTTTCCTTTTTCCTACTCCACTTGCTTTCTCCGAGATTGAGCATATTATCTTTGTTTCAACCCAAAGGAAAGGCTTGCCTCCCACTTGTTCCTTGTATAACAAGGAGCAGCTTTCACTCCAACTTTTCTTTCTCTCCCTCTCTCCCACCACGACTCCACTAATCGGGAGCAGTCAACAATGCCAGTGTACCGTGACCATGTAATATAGTCGATGTTGATAGTGATATCATCATCATCATCATCCCACCCAACAAGACTTTTTCAAGTGGACACCACTAAAAGGTTTCGTAGGAATGAGCATACATAAAAGGCTTGCTCTCAGCAGCAGTCTCCCAATACTAATGTTGAGTTCATGATGGCCACGCACACCTGCGAGCATACATTGATCATGAGAGCAAAAGGGATTATTACTCTCACTTCTTCAAACAAAACGGGTATTGTGTCTTGTGACGTTTGGCGAAATGGTCAACCGCGGATAGACTGCGGGAGAATGATATGATAACAATAAAATGTCCACTTACTATCACCCCATCATACCTATTCATAGCGCCTGGCGATGAGAGAACTGAACAGGATTGAGGTTGTTAAATAATAAATGTATTTCTTGCTAAATTTCATCATATGTTTCACCACCAAACCGATTGTGCACTATGGCTACTGTCTATTCCATCATCTTAAACAATCAGCAGTGATGATGGTAGGTAGGAGCACTCCACCACCATTACTTTTTTAAAGGATCAAACAACAAGAAAAGAAAGTAACAATTTTGTTAAATGAGCGAACTGTGACTTTTTTTCAAAAGAAGGGAAGGAGAGAGAACGAGATAAAATAAAAGATGGGAAGAGATGTGAAGGTGTGCGCATAAAAATAGAGGAGATGCCTTTTCTCTTTTTCTTTCTCTGTAAAGTGTTCACTAACAGCTTTTAACTGAAAAATGACATGATGGAGAAGTAAGAACAAGTGGGAACAGAGAAAAAACCGAGAGTATAAAAAAACCAGAGAGAGAAAAAAGAAGGAGGGAGGAGGAGGAATGAAATGCCTGATTGGGTTTTGAATATTTTATGGGTCAGCCAGCACCATCACTATGTGTACACTAAAGGCAGTTGTTGTAGATGGATAAAACGGAAAAGAGAGAACAAGGGGAAAAAAGTAGGATGAAAGGTTGGAGGAAACAACGGAGAAAAGTGGATATCAGCGAGCAAACTATTTTGTTATCAGAAATGTTGCTTTGCTCTCGACAAACTACGTTCAACGGGCTTCTCATGTAGCCGCCAACAGGAAAAACTATTTCTTGGTGAATTCTTTTCATAAAATGTGTGTGTTTGTGTCTAAGGCGCAACTAAAAAAATAAGCAAACGGCGACGTTTAACGTTACAACACAAGTTGCCCTTATTTTTCCTCTTCTGTATCTCTCCCCACTGCTGTGTGAAAAAATCTATCGCTTGTTTCCATTACATGGAATTCTACCTACCTATCTTATTTTGGTGTTACTGCAATTGTCTGATTGTTTGAAAGAGTCATATATTACTCTCACTAAATACGCAAAAAAAATACAGGGGAAACACACTTACACAGAGAGTGAAAGGGGAAACAAGAGGAGGAAGTAAGTAGTGAGCACAATTTTCACCGGCTAAATATTTTTCATCATATCATCATCCATCCTGGGAGTGTGGAAACATTCCTCGGTTTTTTGTTTAGCCGTTGTGTTTGTTGGAAGCTTAGAAGAGTGAACAAGGTAGAGGTGAGTGTTATTTTTGGAAATTGGAAGTTTCCACAATTCACCACCCATTTTTATTTTAATTTCATAACGTTTGAAGAAATCCTGAGATTCCATTGTTGAAAAAAATGCATACGGAAATGATTCAGTAGGAACAAAAACAAGGGAATATATTTAGAAAAGAAAATGCTCACCTCTAACAAAAGAGGTTGAACTCGATACATAAGATCCTTTGCTTTCCCAAAAAAACAATGTACAAAAAGCTTGTTTAAGCGGCCTCCAACTTTCTCAGTTCTGCCGAAGAAAAAACCCCAATGCGAAAAACCATGTTTGCGTATACACACTATAAAAAATTGCGGGCCGGAATAAGTAATTTTCACAATTCACGCACATGTTTCTCTTGCTTTTACTTAGCCACACAGTTTTACTATCCTTTTTCCCACTCCGCATTTTTACGTTCTTTCATAGTAGGGCCGATGCGAGTGAAAGTGCGGCCACGCTCCAAATAATGGCTATGTGCACTTGTTAGTACGGGAAGGTAAAAAGCAAGTTCATTCATAAATAATCTGTTGTGTGCTATCCTCCGTGAGAATGAAAGAGTAGCAGTTCTTTCTTTCCCGTTTTTTCATTTTGTCCTTCTTTTTTTAATACACCCTTTCACTTTACATTGATGCAGGCTTCTCCGTCAAGTTTTCATCCTGTAAATTGCACACGTAGCTTCTATTATTGTGTCATATACGACCAATACAACACAATTGTTTGACTTGTTTGTGAGTGCCCCAAGAAGTTGTACATGACACAAGCTAGAGCATTGCTAATGAAATGACTAACGATAAGTTAAGCCTTAGATCACTTTGGTGTTTCCGTTGTCCTTTAAATGCTCAGTTTTCAGCTAGCTTCCTAGTTTGATAAAAGGCGTCCGGTCGGACTTGAACCTTTCTTTTAAATTGAGGTTGTTCCCTGTTAAGTCGCTCGACCCGAATTCAATTTCGTCTGTTGCTCAAACTTTTACTTTTGGCCATATCACGTCATGGCCTTCCATTACTTTATTATTAAGCTGGAACAAAGTGGAAGTGCTGGGTCAAATGAATACTCATTTAGGGAAAAGTGTGCTACTAGAAGGAAATAGGAACATGAAATAATAAACAAAATGCTTTCACCTGTTTTCCCAATTTCAACATTTTTTCGTTCCTTTGCTGTCCATAGGATTCCGTCTGTACTGTTGCGTCTGCCGCGTCAAGTCTGAGTTCTCTTTCATTAAAAGGAGGACAACGTCTTAAGCGCCAGTTTGGGTTCGGAGTATGATTATGTTGTGCTTGTAGTTTGAAGGTGTTTGAACTCCTTCCTGGTTTGTTTTTGCAATGTAGCCTATATACATTTCAATGATGGGAATCAGCTTATGAGTGGTCAGCGTCAGTTTGATTGTCCACTCAATTGAATGGTCTACAAGTGTAAAATGCATGTATACATATCT
Organism: Orchesella bifasciata; assembly: GCA_034697805.1. Taxonomy (NCBI): domain Eukaryota; kingdom Metazoa; phylum Arthropoda; class Collembola; order Entomobryomorpha; family Orchesellidae; genus Orchesella; species Orchesella bifasciata. The sequence continues at coordinate 7,394 of JAQGAP010000495.1, read as the reverse complement.
CTATTTTCTCCACTTTTAACCAATTACGATTACATAACTATTAGACATCCATCTACTGGCACCTACTGAAAAATTTAGCCAGTCTACCTGTTCGAAAGTTCGCTAAATTGATTAAAAACTGGAAAACCCACATTCCCCATTGTTATGCAATTTGTTGTTGAAAGTGAGCAACATTTACGCGTGTAAGGAACCATTTTTGCGAGTCACATTGTATTCTTCGACCAGCCCTCTACTTTGTTGTGGTGGATGAGGATAGAGAATGTAAGTGAGGTAGATGAATGCACCGCGTTGATATAAAAAAGCATGTAATCTGTGTCAGTAGAAATGACTCAAGTTAAACTTTTTAAGAAAAGCATAGGTAGGTAGCTAGGTTGAGGGAACTCCTTTGAGAAAATGTGTGTAATGTAATATTCATTGTGCACTTACTTTACTTGCTCTCCTCGAGCCCAACCAAATGGTTAGGAAGACAAGGGATGGGAGACAAGAAAAGAAGAATGGGATCAATTTCATGAAGAGATTTGTTCTTGTTATTTTCTGGACGATGGGATGCTAGCTACAATGTAAACAAACACGTAAGATACGTACTACTCCTCACTCCTCCATTGTGTTTGTATCCCTTAAAATATTTGCTCGCTGGAAAGTATAAGTACCCGTTTTGTATCTCTGACAATAAGACACAGAGTGAGAAAAACACTCTCAAAGCTAATGTTTATCATCCCATTTCCGCTCATCGGGTATTGCATGAGTTTCCCTTTGATTGTGGATGCATATCACCACCATCGTCACCACTAGACCCTCTAAACCTAGCGCAGGTTTCCTCCTGAAATTTCAAATTCTAGAGCAAACAACCCAATTCGCAAACAAATAAAGACGGTACGATGTTTGTTGATTAAATATAATAAATTGTCAGTCTGATGGGATGGGATGTTGTAAAAATAAATATAGGATATACTAAACTCTGCACTAATCGTTAGCTACTCACGAATAAATGATGGGATTGTGATATGATGTGAGTCATGACATGACTCATGTGCACCAACTGGAGAAAACTGAACTCTCATCGTCTCCGGTGACATTATGCATTCACACACACACATTTCATGAATGAACAATGACAAAGCACGTTCTTCATTTATGATGTTGTACCATTGGGATGATGGTGATGATGATAATACTGTATGTTCTGAGCTATGTTCTGGCGTGTGGTGATATGGACGCAGCAGGTGTTCAACTAAAACGCTGTTATTATCATTTGGTAAATATTTACAGCGACTAGTAGCATTAGTCTTGTGGAAAGGAGCAACAACAACACAAACATCGCTTTTAAACCCGACCTTTAGCTCCATCCACTATAATTCTATATAAGGGAAGCAGCCAATTTTTTCATGAAATGAAGTGCTGTAAGCCATCATTATATTTTATACCAAATATTTGTCAACAAATAACCCGACAAATTCTTTGCATTAAGCATTAATGACAATGGGAAACAGGGCTAGTGTTTGCTTTTGACATTTTTCACCTCAGGTTGACCCTTCCTCATTTGACTACCTGGAAACGGCAGGTGTTGTGGCTTTTGTTGAGAATCATAGCAGTTTAGAAGCAGCCAAGGGATATGTCTCCGAATAATTTCCGCATTCATCGATAAATATAACACTTGAAGTGACGGGGAAATGTCAGAGTGAAAGAGTGGGATTTTGACTCAAATTTTCACTTTTGTTACATAATATACGTGTCACAGTGTCAAAAGAACTTTTTGATAATTTTACTCACGTCAACCTTAGCTGTTGATGAGGGCTGTGGAGTTGAGCCCACAGAGTATTAATTTTCCAAACACTTTGTGTCGCCGATTCCTCAACATTTGATAGTATTTTAGAGGATAGGATGGTCGGTAATTTACTATAAATCAATACAAAAATACTTGAATTCTTACCTAAATCCTTCTTTTCTCTCGCTTCATAACCGTCTTCGTTTATACTCAATCGATTGCCTGTTTAACTTAGCAGGATGGTTCGATCAGCTTTAGTACAAGTGTGAGTGAAGCATCCACAACACCAACACACTTGTATACAACCAGGTTACTGACTTTTTTGGGTCGTAGTTTTTTCGTAAACAAGTGTGAGGGAAGCGTACAGAACGGTTTTGCTTCCCAAGAGGAGAATATCATGTAAATAGGGAAAGTTGTCGTCATTCGTAAAGGAATTACGGTGTGTTATCATTATTCAGTCAACCCATACCTACCTATACTTACCTGGGTTGCTCTCCTCGAATGTAGGGGAACGTGTGAAATTATTGATATGAAATCGATCGATCATTATTAGACGGGAATATACCTATCTACATATGAACACTGTGGCTCCTCATTTGAGCCAAATGTGTTAATTAAGACGGATGAGAGAGACATAAAAAGGAGTAATTTTCCAGCTGGACTCTCCAGGGGAGACATAGCGAAAATAAAACTCGTGCACACATTACACACACAACCACATTGAATACTTGGAAGAGTGGAGTTTGTTGTTTGTGTCAGGAGGATACATATGGCAGAGTTGTGAGAGTTGCAGGGAGGGAACAAAACCATGTTGCCCATAAATAATATTCATTTTACCAGTATTTCCCATTTTTCATTCATTTCCCTACTTCTCTTCTAACCCACTGTCTGTGTTTATCTATGTCTGGTTTGGTTTGGGTGGTTGTTCGCTTGTTTCGCTTCCGAGAAAATCGTGGAGAAATAGACTCATACATACATAACATCCAGTTTGTTTTGCTTACTGCAGCTTGCTAAAGGATTAACTTGTGCGGAGTTTAGTTTATGTGCTATCATATCATCATCATCCATCCTGTCTTGCACAACAACCACGGTTGCATTCCATTCCGTATCATTATCTCATTTTCACTCAATTTACATATTTTCCACTCTCTCAACTTGATACGGTGTGCCATAGCCAAACCTCTGGTCGTTGCCATCCATGCTGCTTTCACTTCACTCGCACTTCAGAAGCAGGTTGGCGGCTTGCAGGCTGGAAAAATTATGGCTAATTTAGCAACTAAGTGATTAACTACCAAAAGCTTATGTGATTTTCCTTGGGAAAAAGTCTTTCCGTTGTTTGTAATTAGATAATGAAGTCCTATTACGGTTATATACACCGTTTTTCCATATCACTCACTCATGATTATGATGAAATGATGACAAAATCTTCTTAAACCATTATTTTTTTCTCCTGATGATGTGGGCAAAAAAGAAGGGGAAAATACATAAAAATATGCACATAGAGGTATTTAATATTGTTGCCAACTTTCCCTGAAAAAATTGTGTCAAGACGGGAAAGTGCTTATGGGTGATGGAAAATTTGAGTGAAGCCTATACTCCTTATTATTATTTATGCTCGTGCTTAATGCGATGATATCGGAAACCTGGCTGGAGAGCATTATACGTACAGTACATACACTCCCTATATATCCTATAAGTATGCATATAAAACCCGAGTAAAATTTAATGGGGGAAGGAAACAGGTTGAAAAATTCAAAAACTTGGGAAATGAAACCTTTTTTAGATTAATTTCCTTTGCTTCAAAAGAAAAGATGGGGCATAAAAGTGGGAATAGGAGAAAGTACATAATATTCTATATAAGAGCAGATATATAATCAACAGTAAAAAGTATATGAGCTACGCAAATGGAAGAAAAACGGGGAAGGTGTACAGTTTTATGATTATGTGATGCATCACACGCAATCTAGCAAAAAGTCGTCAGTCAAGTTCTTGTCACTTTTCCATTATTATGGCTCACTTTTCAATGTGTGTTCGTACTGTACTCTCCCCTACCTTTTATAAATATCGGAAGAACTAGCTCCGAATTGGTGAAGGTTTGCTACATAGTTTACTCCACGAGTTTCTTATTCCGTTCCTCAGCTCGGGATGTTGATGATGACGATGATGATGAACACGACGACAAGAGCGAGGGACTGACTTGGGCTCATCATAAATGCAAAAACAATTTTACATCGTCTTCCCGTGTTGTCTTCCTCCGCTCCTGTCTGAGTTTCCCTTTCTCCAACACACAGTCTCATTTTTCTCATGCCCCAAGTGCAGTTATCTGTTTATTCTTGTCCGTCTGTCATAACACGACTCCTCCAATCTGTTATGCATACTTACACACACATGCATTATGCGTTATGCACTTTATTTATCTTCGCTCACGTTCCCCGCTCCAGAGCAATATGGAATATAAACATAAATAGCAAAGTCTGGGTATAAAAGGAGGAGGAAGGATTCCACGTTCCAGAGACAGTGTTGAATAATAATAGTATGCACAGCTTTTACAAAAGGTAATGGACGTGTGAGCAATAAGTTAATTCACTCGCTCACTTGATGCTTTTCCGACCATGTAATAGAGCCTTAGGTAAAGCAATATGGTACTACTACTCTCTCTCAACCTATATACACCTGAGCTGGGAGAAGGAAATATGATACACTTTAAGTTTGTTAAGGGAAGCCATCCAAAGAAGAAAAGATTTTCCCCATTCTTTCACTCATTCATAATGCATAAAGAGAAAAATGTAAAGGATGAATACTTGGAACGTGTTACGTACTCCTTCCTATTTTGTCGTCACTTTTCATTCTCCCTTCTTCCTGTCTAACTCCTTCATTTATATTTCGAGTTAAAAAGCGAAAAAAAACTGCTAGTAATCAACAAAATGGGGGACTAGTTGAAAAGGAAACAGGTTTACGGTACGACAATGGTAAGATGTCAAAATCATGAAATAAACGATGACGAAATAATTGTTTCAGCGTAAGACAAAGATGAAATACTTTCTCAGGAAAAGCATCTCAAAAAGAATAGTTTGCCAATGAAGATGAGAAAGTGTGTCAAGTTCTGAGAACCGGGTAGCTTTTGGTGAAATAAATGAGAAAAATGAGTACGAGATTGAGACCTGCTAATGCTGCCAAGGTAGAACTAATGTTGTGGGACACAAAAGTATAAGGTTTCATATGCTACCAAGAAAAAAGGCCGATGCTGCTCATCATATTATGTTCATGAATGACAGTGTGGGAGGATAGTTAGATTTAGGTAGTTAGGATGAAGTATAATGAATGGAAAAGGATCCGAAAATGAAGTTTTAGTAACTCATATGATGAGCAGACAAACAGGGAGCGAGAAAGATGGAACAGGCTATCGCATCTCCTAGTCAAAAGTTATACACGGCTCATCGACATTCATCGCCTTCATAATCGTTAAAAGGAGAGAGAGAGAAAAAGGGTCTGGTAATAAGGAGTAGCAGTAAAATTTGTGAAAAGCTGAGATAACGTGCTTGAGGCTGCTCTCAAATTACTCAACCCCAAACGCCTACACATCATCATGATCGTCAAAAACACTCATTTTCCCGACTTTTTTCTTCTCCAAAACGCGTGTAGACACTGACACCATACTACTGGGCTGCTCTTTACTCCTTTTCTATGTGTATGAACTTGTTGTTTAACTTTTAGCTTCATCATCTATCTACGCGTGTGTGTGTCCTCTCATCTACCATCCCAATTCTCCAACGAAGCTGTTTTGTGTGAGTGTACTTCACCGTTCCATGATGCCTTTTATGATGGACAGTTATTATGACATGACAGGAGCGTTAAATTTTTCCCTTTTCTGACAAAAATAGACTGTACGTTAGTTTCATCGGGAACACTTGAAAGATTCGTTTGTACATCTAGACTGTTTAATGCTCGCATGAAAAATGAGACTGTTTTTGCCATCTCGCACGCGTTTTTTCGGTGTGCAGTGCGACTAACAACGGTGGGACATGATGAATAATGAATGATGGTTTGTTTGCATTATTGCTGTGAAAAATATGACAAGCAAACGTTCATGGAGGTATGTATACATACAATGTGTGCGTTCTGAGTTGCTCCCTTCAACTTCAAACCGATACTCAAATCCTTTCCCTTGTGGAAGAAGGTGTGTGGCTTTTTCGGGTGGGAAATAAGTTCAAAGGTTGAACATTCCTGTAGCTTCGTCTCTCCACTCCTCACTCAAGTCAGCGATGTGTATTTACTTTTCCAATATTCCACATTTCGTTTGCTCAAGAGCAAGATCCGCTTTGCTTTCCGTGCACGTTTAATTTTTCAACCAGGAACGTAGATAATGATGACTATTTGTCGCAATTCGTAATACCATACACAAATAAGGCGAAATGTCATCTTTTCATCAGGCAATGCCGTTTTTCTAGGAGTGCATGAGAAATATTTTGGTTTGGGATATTATTACACGTTTGGCATACTAGTACAACATTCCCTACAGCTTTACTTCTCCCTTTAATTTGTCAAATGTTATGAGCCATGGAAATAGGAAGAGATATTCATCCATTTTTAAAGGGCGAGGTGAGTGAAATAAACTATTTCTGTCAGTTCATACCCATTTTTCCTGTCAGCGTGATGAAATCAAAAATTGCTAAATTTGTATTTAATGACTGAATGAATGAAATATGGAAATAAGCCACAAGCGGTGTGTCTATTAGCCGTGGGAGAAATGACTTAAAAATATTCTACAAATCGTATCTACTTTCGTACATATTTTTTACGTGTGTTACCTTTTCGTTGCCAGTATTACAAGCCTGTATATTTCCTGTATTCGGTTGATTTGCTACACGGAGTTCTTTGGCTTTGGCATATTATGTGCGCTCCATGAGCATGTATGTCTTCAAAGAACTTACAGTACGGAATAAGCTTTCCCTTCCGCAAACTACTACCATCAACATCATGATTCACACTTGGATTTTTTTTGAAATACGTCGAATACTTATTTTTGTATTTTTTCTCGGTTGTATGACATTTGCGTGATACTTCAAGCTTGAAAAATGTGTCAGACAAGCTGGAAAAGCATACAAGAGCTAAGCCAAAGCGAGGGCGATGCGATGAGAGTGGAAACGAGGAGGAGGACCTTTTTCGTTGCTGTTCCTATTCTATACTTTTCAGACCGTCAGTTCGGCAGTGTATTAGCTGTTAAACTATTCAAGTCTGTCATGTCAGTTCAGTTTCGTGTCAATTCTGATTCCATGACAGAAAAAAGATTTTTTATGTTTTCGAATCAATGTGATGTGATGTACATAAGTACTCCACACACGGTGCTACGGCGCTCCTTACCAGCTATATTTATGTAATGTGAATGTGACAGACTTTGTACTGTGCATGTCGAATGTCTGTCTGTTTATACAATAGAAAATACAGCTAATATCAAATCGGGCGAAGAACACCGCAATGAGAACTCCAGCTACATACATGGGAACATATTCTGACTGACTGATGCATAAATTTAATTCCCTTTTGGTTTTCCCCGAATGCGATCCCTGAGAAAATATTTTTGACAACTCTAAGAATAAGGTTGAGTTCACTTGGTTTCACCTGCTGAAAA
>JAQGAP010000494.1:0-33517 GCA_034697805.1 Orchesella bifasciata | reverse complement strand
ATCAGTGGTGACTACTCTCTTGCTGGATTATAGATATAACAATGAGTTCTTATTGCCCGTAGTGATAGAATTACAAACCTACTGCTGGGAACTGACTTTATCTTCAAAAATATCCAGACAAACTGGAAGATTGAAACATCAAGTGTAAATTCAGTGAATGCAGCTTGCACTTCAGTGTTTCATCTTCATAAGACATAAGACCGAACGGAAAGAAAATTTACATTCATTCGCTGCTTTCCCACCTCACGTCGTACTGAAATTTAAAAGGAAATGGAAGGAAGTAACAGGCCACGATACCGTGTCCCCGATGAGTTACGGGAGACCCTCCTTGACTTCACAATCGCTTATCTCTTGGAGAGACCCCTCAGCCTTCCAGAATTTGGTTACCAATTCTTCGCTCGTCTAAGAGGGGGTCATGCTCCACCAGAAACTGGATCAGCTTATCCTAATGCACAAGCACCCGGTGCAAATCAGGATGCAACGAATGCTAATCTTCCTGTTGAAATGATTGAATTTTCGGAACCTGCTTCACAAGGTCAGTTGGGCTTTTTTACATTCATTTTTTACATTCGTTTTACCATATCACATCACCCTTATGGTAAATAATAATTATTGTAAACATCACATCATCTCATAATCTCATTCACTTAGTGGTTATATTTACTGCAACAAGCAGAACGAAATAAGTTGACCTTTCACGTTTACCTGTTTCTCCTCTGATTTACAAGATGCAGAGTGTAACAAATGTTTACTCCACTGAAAACTACTACTACATGCTCTTATTTGGCAAATGATTGTATAAATCATTCATTTCATATCATGCATGTATGAGCTGTTGTACTTTTCTTTCACGAGAATAGCGAATGCGAATGTAGTGCAAAAACTTCTGTTGCTTTCCAAAGATTCGAAGTCACGAGAGAATAGAGGGAACGGAAGAAGTTCCTTTGAGAGTGAAACACTTTTTACAACAGTGAAAGCTCGTAAATAATAAATTCTTGTATTGTTTGTGTCTTGTATCTGTTGTGCTGCTGATGTATTGTTTGAGATTTTTTATATTGAGCATTCTTGATAGTGGACAGGTAGTTTCGGGTTGTTCTGATCAAGTCTTATGGGAAATCATAAGTAAACATGCAAACAAATTCCTGGAATGTGCCTTTGTAAAAACTTTAAAACATGAAAGTTTCCCTTTATATTTTACTACATGGAATGCCTAGCTAACTTTCAGTTCTTTACAAATGAGTGAAGGATTTATAGGTTGCGTTGTAATTGTAGATGTTTCTGAACACGTTGCTTTCACTGCTTTCTCATTATTCCCTAAAACGAAGCTTTCTACTCTAGCCTTGTTCATTGCGTTTATGGCATGGCTAGCTTAGAAAATTATAAGTTGTTACGTTCCGTGCCCAAGGCAAGGCTTTAACTTTGTGCTGGTGTGATGGATTGGTTGTTAAAGACTTTGTTCTAAACTAACATTAATTAGCTACGCATTTGTGTCCAACCAAAGACAGTATATGTCAATATCATCGCAGGAAAAACGTATCTCATTAGCAATGTTTCAATTATCGTGTTAGGCACAATACATACAGACAACACAACTAGCCATATTTACGTCTACATTATCCACATCAGGATGTTATTTGGGGCAGATTAGGACAATCGGTTGCAATTATTGAACGGTTGACTTTTTCATCTACGTGTAATGTTATATTTATTGTATTTGTAATGCAAACAATTTCCGAATCGGAATTCCATTAGAATAACTTTAGTTTTGATTAGCATACAAAAAGGATTTGGATTTGATGACTAGAGTTGTTTCAGCAATTTGGTACCTAACTTAACTGTATTAAATGTATTTTTATGGTTTTCATTCATCCGCAGCAAAATGGGCTCAATTTATTTGAATGACTCGATTTAGAGGATACGATGATGATGGGAAATAGTAATAGCATAGGCACTAGGCTCATATCATCAAAACTCAAAACCCTCAAAAGAGCAATGTGCCATGCTGTTGTAAGTAGCTCTTCCGCTACTATTGCTGTCAGTTATAATTTCATATTACCTGACTAAACATGCATAGCCGGAGAGAAGAGAAATACATAAATTGACAACCCTTCTAACTTCCTGCGTTTCTTTTGGCATTCACGTCTCATTTCATCCATACATTAAACCCAATTTATTTCCACAAAGAGCTACTAGCTTACTTACACATTCCGGAGCTAAAGGGATACGATTCCTATATCGAGGGTATTAATTTGCCGGCACATACATTGCATGGAGAAAGCAGGTAACTTTATTTTTCGATACCGCCGGTCGTTTACCAAATTATACTAGCGGTTACAATAATTGCTGCTGAAATCATAGGGAATGACTACGTTTGCATTTCCGAAACAGTTTACGTTTGCTATCATGAAAAACAAATGGTTGTTTTGAGTTTGAGGGTTTCTCATATGCTTTCCATTAGGGGAAATCACATCCATTCCACCAGCTGCAAAATTAACAAGGGGATAATAAGACAACATCAAAAATAACATGATCATTTGCCTTTCCATTCCTTAAAGAGCACGTTTAAACAAAGATTGAAGTTGTGAGTTAATGACATGCTGAACGAGCTTCACAAAAAGTTATTTAGGTATGCATATAGGGGCACATGTCAAGTCAAGCTCTTTTCCTCGGAGTTACACAAAGCAACCCGTTTCGTTCTAAAACTTGTTTATTCTAACGATATACACGTACATAACTGTGTTTTAGGAACAGAAATGGAACAAGTTGAATTTCTTTGGTTTTAGGGTTATTGTTTCCCATTGAAAAACATATACATTCATATTATATTATAAATGAAGGCTTTAAAAAAAGTCTTCTAATCTTTTTTGGATGTTGGTAATAGAACTTGTCTTCATTCTAAACGGGAGCTTAGAATCATAGCTCCATGGAACGATTTTCAACATGTCCTTTATTTAATTTGTGATATGAAAGCTCGACACGACAGCGTTTGTAATTTTCCAAGAATCTGCACGGCATACGAAACCGTAAGTAAGTATGGACTCGGATTCTAGTTGTACTCTTTCTTCTCTCGTCTGTTTTCTCTCATTACTTAATGAACATAATACGAAGTTTTTACTCCCAACTGTCGTAAGTCTTCCATTCAAGACTCGCAAGAGCAAACATTTTTTACTTTGAAAAATAGAACTCTTTTTATAAAAGTCCTTGATTGTAATTTCCTTCTAAGACTTTTATTGACTTGGCTGTTACAAATTAATATTATATTCTACAGTTCTGTCTGAAGGAATAGAACATGTAATACATAAAGGAAAATCTTGGTATTTAAAAGTTTTTTATATTTGCTGCCAGCTTGTATCAATTATGCTTGTAGTTTGACTTGCTGACTTTTATTTTATGAGTTTTAAGCGACCCCCCGTCCCTTTGCATTACTTTAATGGATCTCCTTTTAAACTAAGTGTAGTAGCTCATGATCATGTACATACAAGTACGGACAGCGAACGTTGGAACATTTTCTCCACTTGATAAACTCAGAGAAAAGGACGAAGACACATTTTTATGTGACAGAGCTTCAATCAAAAAATGAAGTTTTTTTTGGCTCCCGTCTTCTCGCGTGTGAACAAACTAAAGCAAAATTGCTGTCCTATTAAGCAGCCATCCGTACATAATCGTTCCTATTGTGAGTCAGTAGCGTTGACATTTTCCTTATATATAGCCCTTTTCTTCCCAATGAGCCAAACTTTTTCGTGTGAATGAAAGCCTAAGAAAACGCTGGTTGACAGCAATTTCCACACGTATTTCTCGTTCCCTTGTTCCGTTCCAGGAAGTGGGGCTCAAAGTACACAGTCCTCTATACCCCATAAACACAGCTTTCACAGGAAAAACATGTAGTAACTCTTTATGTACATAACTTTTACTCGTAAACGGAGACAGGTAGAAGAGTTTTATGTGCATCAGTTGTTGGGTTAGCACTAAACCAAACAAAAATGATGAAATATAGGAAAGAGACTAGTATACCCCACTCGTAACAGCCAGCAGCAGCAGTTGTTTCCTACTTTTACCATATTTCGTTTCATACTCAATTTTCAGGAGAGATACTCTACATGTTGCAACTACTCTCGCTTTTTATGCCATTTTACCACAAAGGCTGCTGAGCTGCTGGTTCCATGCTGGTAGCAAAAGACTGGGACGGAAACAATTTACTAAAAATGGGAATTATGTACCGTTCTGTGTCCATATGCTGTAGATAAACGCTCAAGAAGACAAAATGCTTCTTGTTTAGTTTGTGCCGTATACTTTGGGTGTCCACAGACTAGACTATAGACAGTTTTACTGATTTTGTCGATGTTGACTGAGATGGAGAACAATGAAGTGCCAAAAGAGCGAGACTGGTGTGGGTTTGCCAAGCCTCATTACGTGTTGCTAAATATTCAGCTCATTACTGATTGCTTCGTTTTTTTTGGCTGCCATATATGATTCTGACAGATGGAATGTTTATGGAATCATTTTCTCTGATACGTTTTAGACGGCCGTTTCTTGCATTGAAACTTTTGATGACGCTATATTTTATATTTTATTTAGGTGTCTACTTTTCACTCAAATAAAGAAGTCGGCAATGTTCAATCATGTTTCCATTTGCTTGTGATAACAGGAATTCACACTGAAAAGAACGTTGACGTGTGCGTTCATACACCTACGCTTTCAGGATGGCTGTACCGCATCCTTGAGCCTTGAAATGGTTTTCAATTCTTAGAACTACACCTACATATTGTTATGTAATTTATTTGGGGGAGTGAGAAGTATAAACAAGTAGCTTCATGTGTAGATCCATCCCCGATTGGATTTATATTGTCCTGGGATGAGCGAAGCGAGCCGTCAATTCCAATAATCATAATAGTAATAACATTCGATACGAATGGGAAAGTACGTTTTCTCACAATCGAAATGAAAGATAGGAATCATTGTGTTCATCGTCGATGACGATGTGCTGACGGCTCCAATTCTGTATTCTTGGAAAGTTGCCGTTTTTGAAGAAAATGTTCATTTGCCCTTCATTTTTACAATATAATATAACCCAGAATGATTTGATTCTCCGAAGTAATTCTAATGGAAAGCAGACAGGCTGATTTATATGTGGCCCAATAATGCTACATCTTCATCATAGAAATGCCATGATGCCAGTTCCAGGGAATGTTCTCTGCGTGTGGTAGCGCTAAGCTAAGAACATGGAACTACATAATATATTATGCAAGGAAAGCAGTTACTTTTCACTTCTTGTGCTTTGTCATCCCGTTCCAGACCAAATAAAATATGCATTGCATCATTATGCGAACAACGTTCCTGTGCGGGTATATTATAGTCATGTTTACACTCAAGTAGCAAGTACAATTTCGTACTGGAGGTTTCTCCGAAACAGAAATTGAATCAAACTCTCAATTTCGGATCTCATTTTGCACAAGTGTATTATATATTATCCTGTACTAATGATTCCATTTGTGAAACTACGTGTGGTTTTTAATCCTGAGAAGAGGAGTAGGTATAGTGAGCCAGATGAAAGGTTTCCCACGCCCATCAAAACACAAACATCAAACATAATGCAAAGTACGCCACCATGAATAATAGTATACGCTTTCACCACCATCCAAATGGGAAAATAAAATTTGTTAATTTGGAATAGGAATTCAGTTTGTGAGAAAAGCTTCAAAAGTCAAAAGTCGTTTGTGTATTTGGACTTTGATGCTATTAATGTATTTGTACTTGCCGTGAATGGAAACCTTTGTAGAAAGTCATCATCGCTAATTAGAAATTACAAAACAGCTTTCTATGTAAATAACATCCGGTCGAATATATAACTTTTGTTTATTTGACGTCATGTCATAAGTAAAAAGTTCATTTCAAAAACGATTTTTATTTAAGAGGAAATAATGGATGGTATGAGAAATAGTTATGATGATGAGTTTGTTAACTGCCAACTGAAAAGCTAAGAAGTTCTTGGACTTGTTCCTTTAACATTTTCCGTTGCCAGTCAAAAGTCAACCACAGAAAGTAATCCAAATCGGGTTTATTCATGTCAGCACCACACCCAACTACCTGTATTGCATTACAGTATATTTTGCATGATACTGTTGTTCATTTTCGCTCATGTTCACTTTCTCCTCAATATTCTAATCATTGAATTCTATTTGATATCAATTCGTGACATGAATGTGAAAAATATCATTGGCAATCGAAGACAGTCCAGGTTTTCTTCTGGTGGAGGAGTTTGCTCGAGTTACTCGGCAATTCGCTCACTGACGAATTCAGGTTAGTTGGGTTCGACCCCTTGTTGGCTTTTTTGTAATGCAAACAGAGTAGATTATTACAAATTTCATGCATTTCAATACTCAACTTTGAAGACTTTTCCTTTTGCTGCTGTCTTTTCTTTTCAATCATATCTGGGTGCGGAGCACGCAGCAGTAGCCTACTCGTGAACGGAACTTTGTAAAGTAAACTCCGAGAATGAAGTGGTACTAGCACATTAGACAAGTTTTTTCTCCTTCTTTTCTTCAAATGTCATATTATTTGTTGAAGATTTCTTTCATCAACTTTTCATTTGCCCTCCTTTTCTAATGCCTCTATTCTCGAGCAAAAAGAAGAGGAAAAGAGGTAATGACAGTGGAACTAGGAGAACTATTGGGTAGTTCCGTTCAGCTACTTTTTTTGGGTTCGTTCGTTCCGTAGTATACTCACTCCTCCGTATTTGTTTTCTTCAAGTCAATACATGAAACCTCTTAGAAGATGGGTGCTTATGTGTATGAACTTGACTGTAATGCATGTGTGATGTGACGATGATGAACAAGACCAAAAATAAGCTCAACTAGAAGAGCTGGCTGAAGAGCTCTTTTTCTAGTTGCTACTCTGGAAAAAAGTAATAAAACGAAACGAGAATAGTGAGAGCTATTAAAGAGCAATGATAGAAACGATCCCACACACCAACTTACAAAAAATATTGGCACATTTATTCTCCCTCCACTTACTCGACTCCTATATACTGCTCTCTTGAAACTTGAAAAATAGTCATGTCAAGAGAGTATATGAGGACGGGAACGGCGATACAAGTTGAGAAAGACGTGTGTATTTATATTTATTGCTGTTTTACCTTTCTCACATTTTGGTAATGGCTGTAATACATGCATTTCTTGACATATCGACGCATTCTCACAGTTCGCTTAACGTGTTAGATTTTCCTTTAGCAGCCATTCGTCATCATTTCCATCATTGTGCCGAATTTATTAGCTAGCTTTGACCACTCTTCCGTCCTTCAAGTGCTTTAGGCACTCTTGAAACGGATTGAGCTTGGCTGGGCTTTTGAGGAAGGGGCTAAGAAATGTAAAAATGTTGTGTACTTCTCAACTCGAAACTCTTTTGGTTCTGGGAAGTGTATCCTACTTTGTGGAAAAAATGTTATTAGTTTGTGTTTGGTGTGGGAGAAGTAGGAGCTCTTGAATTGAACACAATTCATTTTACCATTCCTCCCAGCATATGCGATTACATATAATCGAGCTGAGATCAATTGTGTTGTACTCAACTTTTGGGGAAAGAAAAGAAGGTCAAATAACCACGTTAAAAAAGTAGGTTTTGAACGTTTATAAAATGTATCCGAATTTCGATTTCTCGGAACAAGCACCAAGAGTGTGTACTCATTCACACCATTGGACGTACTCATATAAATACCAAGAGTTGTAGGGAAAGTGATAGTTTTCATTCGTATATGGATCGGTTTAACAAGCTGAACAAAAGATACACGCACTGTCTCTCTATAGTGCACATTCAATAGTGACACTGACGGCTTGCCTGATTGCTTCAACGAATACGATCCAATCTTCCTGACATGTGAGTCAGCTAAAGCATGAGCTAGTCTAGTTAAGGCTACCCTGGTTTGTTCGTGCCTTGGCTCTTTCTTTCTTTCTTTCTCGTTCGGTATTTTGCTCTCTATATCTGTATGTGTATGTATATCCCTTTCTCTTTCCAATCCAACCTGATCACCTTCACAATGACATGAAATATTATATATAATCATATAACGCATTAAATACCATACCATATGAGCCCAAAGCCACTTTGTAGTATTAGTATAAGCGACCAAAAAAGCTTTTATTCCTGCATGAGAGAAATGACACGTTTTAATTTCATTTCTCGTCTCCATTCCATTTTCCCTTATTTTGTCGTCTACCAGCAGCTGCAGCGGCAGTAGCACTGTGTAGACACACGGCACAAAATATTTTTTACCTTCGCCACTTACCTTTTTTTCTTCGAGTTTCGCTCAACCTGGAGGTGTAGTGTATCATATAGCAAAGCTAGTGAGGGCTCTCCTGCTCTATCTCTTTCTCTGAATGAGTATCGTAAGAACAAGACAAAAATCAAGTTAAGTCTTCTTTCTTCTCTTTCGCCTATCTTCCTCAGGAGTTTTCATCTTTTTGTTCACTTCTCCATTAGACAGCCATACATACGGAAGACAAGACGAAGAAAAGTAGAGAGGTTTTAGTTGAGAGAACACAGAGTTCTTTTTCAACAAATTGTGATTCCCTCTATTATCAAGTTCAGGTCGGTGTGCTGGTCGCTTTGCTTTCTCTCTTTTTAACGGGAGTATAATACCAATACCAGACGGATTTGTGATTGTGTTGTGATATCTGTTGGCATTTTTTGTTCGTTCTGTTCCCAGAAAGTTGCTTACTCACCATCTTTCATCATATCAAGAAAGGTCGCTGATGGGGAAGAAAGATAAAAAAAGAGTGATTATAAGAGTAAGAGACATACTACCACTATACATTCCGCTCTCATTGCATTTTCTTGAAAAACGAAGCCCAAAGGAAGGCATCCAAGACTTCAACTTTCAATTTAACAACAAAAGAGAGACAGAAGTAGACGCGTTTGGAGTTAAGACAGGTTTCTTTTCTTCGACGGAATCGATGCATAAATGAATATATATACACATTTTCTGTATTGTATAAATACTCTCAAATTTACTCTTCTGTTGGATCTTGCCTCACACCACCATACCACTACCTAGGCCAAAGATCTTTATAGTATGCAATATCATATCACTGTCATATCCCTATCATCAGGTCATGTCACGGTTGGAAGAAAAAGATGTGAATCTGGGTTTTGAGCAGTAGTTAGTCGTAGTTTCGCACATAGTTTGTAGATATCACAGTGGGAAGTTTTTTGTATGGAAAATAGCAAAAGAATCGTGGGTGAATTAGGAGAAAGTCATAGTGGTAGTGGCTCATATTCCTTTATTTTATCCACTTTCTTTATTCTTTCTCTCTCTTCTCTGTCATATTGTCAAGGGAGAAAAGCAGAAAATTTGTTCTTCTTGTCTTGTCTTGTAAGTCTTTTATTAGTGGAGTGGACTAAAAGAAGTTTTTTCTCTGTTGGTATACCCCCTCCTAATGCACTACTAGTGTGACTCAGCAACAGACAGACTAGTTCTGGTTTGGTTGTTGAAGAGTATGGGAAAGGCTGAAAGCTGAATTGGATTGGAATGCTATAATCCGCAATATTAACAAACTTTTTCTCTACTTTCTCCTTACCACTCACTCACTCATTCACTCATTCTGCCAAAGAAGCGTTGGTGGCAGTGGCAGAAGAGTTGTGATAGGACTAGTCTTTCCATGTGTATTCTGCATACTAGTCTTTTTTAAGTATTTCGCAGGAATGATGCGTGCATTTACAAGAGGATTCTCCTTCTTGCTCTTTACTTTCATATGGGTTTCGTACACAAACACAGTTAGCATTACTTAAGATGTCTTGCTCTGGAAATGTAGGGAGAATCGCTCAATTTGATATCTGAACGAACAGATGCGGCCAAATTTTGTTGTATGGAGTGAGCAACTTGGTTCGTTTTTCATGGCAGTTGGTTTAAAATCCTACATGCAATGCATTCCCTCCAGCTTTAATCCGGCTTTTGACCATTTCAGCTGATTTAACCTGACTCGCAATAGTGTGAGAGGGAAGGATAAAGACCAAGTAAAGGGAACATTTTATTTATGTGAAGTGAAACAAAAGCGAAAAATTCATTACTTACTCACACTCTCTCACTTTCCTCTCAGAGAAAGTTTTTCTTCGTTCTCTCCGTGTAGTCTCGGCTGGCCCACACACATCACACACCGAAACCAGAAAAAGTAAGACGATCAGATCAAGACCTAGATCCAGCTGGATCTGTATAGAGAAGAGAAGAGAGAAAGACGTTAGAGATGTGGTTAACAAAAAGAAGAAATTTTAAATAGAAACAAAGGAGAATTAGGATTTATACCTCCTTTCCCGTGTTCTCCCATTAGTACAGCTCGTACTTCGTTATTCCTCGTATTTACTACTCTCTCCTTGATTTTCCAAGCCAGTCTCAACCGCTAAACAAGGTTTAGGAGAAGGATAACAAAGAGAGCGAAAGATGGGAGGAAACGGGAGTATAAAAGCAAGGAGAAAATAACGAGCAACATTTTTTTTTCTCCTAGAGATGTTGTCGAGTACTTCTCCTAACGCGGAGATGAGGATGCTTTTATACCGTTATGCTTCCCATTGAACTCACACATAGGAAAGGGCATAAAAGTGTTGTGAATTGGGTACTTGAATATCTAAAGCTGTAGGTCACAGCGTCATGTCCATGCATACGTCCTCCACTCATAAAGAAAGGGGAAATCTCATAGTGGAATTTCATTGTGCTCCGCTTATGACTTTAAAAGTATGGAAATGAAATGATGCTCACAGAGATGATGGTTTTTGGCCTGGCGTGGACTGGTGAAAGTTATTCATGTGTGACGTAAAGTTATATGTGGGGCTCTGGTGTGGTCAGGAAACGTAACTTTTGTACTTGTACCTCGTTTGGTGTGGTGATGAAAGAAAATATGTGAAGGGAAAAGATGTGCACTCACAAAATATGTTCAGGGCATGTCAGTGGGTACTCACATAATTTGTCGGCTTATTCGGAACTGATATCCCATAATTGCCATAGATAGATATAAAGTACATAAACAGGAAGCATCAAGATCCAGAGTAAGCAGAGGAGGTTGGAGTAGTCAGTGGCAGCAAGTAGCAGCGCAACTACCCATCCTTCTTTCTCTGTTAGCCTTTTCAAAAAACAGCCGAATGAAAATCCCTCAAACCACCAAGACCAAGCCACAACATCAGAAGTCCTTAAGTATTGCTACCGGCCACAAAGCCACAACAACGGGATCTTCATGTTTTTCAGCTGTCTCTTCTAGTTGAGTATGAGCAACTGAAGAAGAGGCACGCCAAAAAAGAAGCGTCTGGTTCAGAAACCAAACTTGAATAATATTTTTGCTCTTTCTTGTGCTACTTACTCTACGGGTCCCTTGTTTCCTGCGTTATTTATTAGTTATTGTGAAATATACATATACGTACTAGCTAGTTTTTGGTGAACATGAAGTTCTTTTAGCAGTTACCACGATATGATCACATAGTTTTCCAATTTCCTTGTCAGTTCTCATAGAACAAGAAGAACAAACAAGAACACAAGTAAAATTCAAGAGACTTTTTTTCTTCATCCGTTATTGCAACAAAATAGCAAAAAGTTCCAAAGTCACGTCAAAATTTCTCCTCTTCCCCAGCCTCTCCGTTATTTACTGTTTACTTGAAATCAAGGCAACATTACACTCAAGAGAGGTGGACCTACAAGTTCGTTCATCATCATCGTCAAAGGAAACCCTTATCCTATTACAAACCCTATATTTTATGTATCGATCTTTGTGCTACTTTTACTGACTCTCTCCAACTACCACCGTCAGCATCCATACGGGCATCATTTCGACACTTCACCTTTCCGTTGTTCATGAAAACCATTCTTCTCATCTTCTCATTTCGCTCCTTGATTTAATTTAGAGTGTATTTCATTTATTTTATCAAGGAAATGAGGAAAGTTTATAACTTCAAACTTACCAGGAAGGAACAAAGTGTTGACGCTTTAAATTTATTCTGAAAGTGATCTCTCACTTTTTTTGTGGAAAGGAGTGGGCTGTCCTCCAGATAAATTCCATTGACTGAACTCAACTCAAATTTCATTCTGAAGACGATAAGATACTTATATGTACATATATAGAGTAGTTAGAAATTGTTATTAAGCATTACTTACCACTCCCGCAGCGAAATTACGTACATGTCATGTTTCGTTAGCGTTTGGAATGTGGACGTGGATATTTCGTTAGAGCCAGGCTTAGTTAGTGTATATAAGTAAGGTATGATGTACAAGATTTTGGTGTGATTGTGAAGCAGCAGCCCCAGTGTAGTTTGTGAGTTGTGGGAACTAAATCATTTTATTCTGAATGTCACCACCGCCGGAGGAAACTGTCATAATGGGTTAGTGTTCCATTTCTCTTGTCATTTGTAATATGTAATAATATGCTTTCATTTCGTGCCATGTATTTGTTGCATCCCCGAGTCTGTTTCCGGCCTCAGGTCCATTTTCTCTCAAATGCATTAGTTTTTATTCCATTACTGGCATACGTCGCTGTTCTTGAGTTAATTGGCAAATTTATGAGCGCCACGTGTCACCTTATGATAATGTACGCTTTTGCTCATGCAGGGAGAAAATGTTATCGTCAATTAAGAAAGAAAGCCTGTAGAGTTGAGTAGATTACATTTTTTTTACAAAGTAAGTGTAAGTGGTAAATGTAAATGAGAAAGCGTTCTAAGTTTCCGGTGATGAAAGGAAAAAAAGGTAGATGAATGAGGAGCGTGTACTCTAATGTACTAAAAAAGAAAGCGAAGGTTTGTTTTGCGTTATGCAACTTTTATATTCAAGAAGAAGCGACGAAAAGTCTCGAGGGCCAAGTCCATTTATTGGAGCGCACACAAAACACTGTCTCCTCTTCCAAAGAAACGTTTGTATATAGGTTCTAAGTGGAAGGGACACACACAAGAGCAGATTTTATATATATATGATCGTTCATACCCAGCTCAGCTTTTCTCCCAAGTAACTTGAAACTAGACACCAACATTAACTAAACCACATGGTATTATGATATGATGGGTGTTGTGTGGTATATGTATGTAATGGCATAAATATATGATAAATTTTAGTACGTTTGTTGGCGGACAGGAACAAGTTATTTCGGTGGTGGTTTGATGGAGTTAATTAAATGAATCGTAAAAAAATACGATCCCATATTTCCTTTCATATGACTCAAATGGTGGTAATGAAAATGAAACATTACTGCTCCCACGTTATACTTACTTATTAGGTGGATGCGATGCCATGCGGGTAGTGTTGCTGGTCACAGAAAAAGGAATGGGAATTAGCTTAGCTCTGCAATACCCTTTGAAGTATGAAAGTATACGGCACTCCAATAAAGTCAAGTCGATCGTCTTACGAGCGATTAAATATGGTTGTGTTGTGCTCTTTTACATGGAAGGAAGTACAGTAAAGTATACCTACCTACCGCCACCCAAAGTGTTTGGAAGGACAGCACGGAAATTAAACTATGCGTTATACTGGCTAATATACATAATGTGACAAGCGACAATAATGTTATCTCAAACGAAAGTGTTAGCGTTGTAGTTGGAAGTTGAATACGGAGAATAATACATGGGTTTTGTAGAATTCATTCAATGAATATGGTCCTAATATTCGTAATCTGATTTGGCTGTCGTTTCATTCAATACTACAAAAAGCCAGGAGCACAAGAATATCTCGACATCTTGTACCTTTTATTTTGTATACTATGAGCTACTTTCAATGTAGTGAAACAAGTACAGCTTCCTTTATGCTCCCTGCCTTTCAACTTTGTAGAAACCAGTCGATTTTGACATTTTTGGGTTAAATGCAGCAACTGACCAATGAAAATCGTGAAACCAGGCGTTATCATAATACTCAATTAAATAGTAACGACAAAGTCCTGTATTTCATCATGAATCTCACGAAACATTCTTTTGAAAATGGTACAAGAGATCCAATAAAGGGCTTCTCTGTACTAATAAAGTATATGTATAAAAATCAAATATTTGAAACGTAAATGTGAAATCATGTTTATGTCAAAGATCAACATTCAGCAGGCTCTCTCCTGTTTCGGATTTACATTAATCTATGTATCTATTTACATATGAGCATGGAAATACCTGGAATTACTCTCCAGAATGAATTTATGAATTTATATACCCATGTTGTTTGCTATGCCTTACTTAATTAATTAAGGCACTTCACGAAATCCAAACTCACCCAAATGAAAACTGATCAGATCAGGAAAAAGCATCCTTGCGTCATGCAAACCAAAACTTTTGTGAATGTACTTTTACCTGTTCTAGTCAGCCCACGCAGAATTAGCTGGAAAACTTTTAAGAATTCACAGAGTTGTAAAAATATACATATTAAGCCACTCCACCAAATATGTTTTAATTAGGGCAAATGAAACTTTCAACGCAAATCTTTGATATACATAGTTGCTGCTTGAAACCTCTTTTACAATGTAAATTTGCACTTGACCTAAAGCTCGTGGCATGGATGGTGTAACGTTTTAATAGGTGAGTAATAAGCATAACAGTTTCATATAGGCTAAACATTTCACGTATACATTCCACATTAAATTTTCATGGTTCAATTCACCTTCCCAGCGAAAGGAAGTGAACGTGCGACTGGATTAGAATTAGTAATGAACCAGTTCTAAACAGTGTATATATAAATTGAAAGCATTCTCTCTCTGGAAGCATTTAAGAGGTTTTCAAGCTGAAGTCTCTCACTCTCACCCAAACATAAACGTACCTCGACAAGACCACAGTAGTACTACAAACATACATAGGTATGCATTAGCTGCTCCATTATTTCCATATCTTCCTCTTTGCTTCAGTTGCAAAAACGGAAACAACTGTTTGCCTACTTTCCACTTCTTTTGGACTTTTTAAGCACGCAATCCTTAAATTATGCAGAATTACCACGTTCTCACGTATCTAAATTCCTAATACTCACAATTTGGTCTTAATAGACGTAGTAAAAAGGGAAAGGAGAGTGAGGTCTCTTGCGAAAAAAACTCAAGGTAAACAGGGCTAACTAAAAATATTTGGGTTAGAAATGGAGTTTTGACAAAATGTTTCATAAGTGAGATACACAAAATGCACCAGGGATTGTATGCACGTCCATTATGCATATGGACACGGTTGACGGTATATGAATATTATAGGGCTTAAAATATAATGGACAAAGTTCATACACAACTCTAACCATTTGATTTGCATTCACTCACTCATTTCGGCAATCAACATCCATGACCATAATGGTTTGAATAATATTATGCTCTCCTTTCCATTTCCATCCTCCATTCCAGTTTATGTTTGTTGTGTCTACGTTCACATTTATGCAGTCAAAAATACTCCGGTTAAATGGAATGTTTTTGGTCTCTGTTACTACATTACATGCCAGTTGGAATCGGACATTGGAACGAAGAAACGTTACTCATTCATTACTCGCTTTGAATTCCCATTTCCGGTGAAGGTGTTAGCTCATTATTGGAATGAGCAGAGCAACTTAATAATCAATCATTATTGGTTGCTGAATAAATCAAAATTCTAGTATTTTTTATGCATTACTATGAAATATTGATTCCAAGTTGTCAAGTGGTTTCTTGCGTTTTATTTATTGACAAAGTTTGACTGGAGAGGCATTTTGCTGGAGTATTTGTATTTGTATTTGCATTGCTAGTGCTTTTTGACATTTCTCCTTTGGGGTTAGCGAAATATTGAGAACGACTACAGAAAAGTTTGCATAAAGAATGCTGAGAAGTAGTGGAGACTGAACTGAAGGAATAAAAGTGTTTGGGTTATGTTATGCGTACACATGAACAAGTGCTAACTTTTGTTGGTAGACTGGAGGTCTTTTAGACCTCTGTGTGTATAAAAAGATATCATCATCATCTTCTTCTTCTTTGCGTTTCATATAATCTATGGGAAATTGTGTCTCAAGTTTCGGCCCTCGGATAGGGGAATACATACGAAGAGGTTTTCTTTTACATTCACATAATGTTTTTCTTTGTGCTATTTGCTCTCATCACATATCGTATCGTATGTATTTGTTTACCAAGATGGAAATGTACTTTCACAATCAGAAATACGGAAGTGGTTATAGCGCAAATGTTTTTGAAATGTATGAAAAACTTGTCTTTTGATCTTGATCTCGCTCTGTCTCATTTCGCAGAAAGACTCGGTTCACAAGATGTTACCGCTCCCCCTCCAAAGACGAACCAAGATGGTAGACGGAAATCTGTCTTTGCGGAAGCATATAACCCTGAAGAGGATGAGGATGAGAAACACGTATGTACAGAGCAGAGTAGTAAACGCTTTACTTTTTATGGTTTTGGTTTCGGCGAAGAATGAATTAATTTTCTCTCTTTCCTTTCAAAACTGATGAATGACGAGAGGCGGATTATATTGAGCATTTTGTGAGATGGGAAAATGAATGTGGAATAGAATGTTGTATTCATTCACGTGTTGTTTTATGATCTATACAGGTCGTTCATCCAAAATCCGATGTTCAGCGAGCTCAGCTTGGCGAGGCTGTCAAGCACATTTTACTCTTCCGCTCACTTGATACCGTAAGACAGCTTTTATCAATTAGAATTTTGGTTTTGGTTTTAGTAGCTCATCCATGTACTCCAAAAACCGTGACACTAGTCTCCGCCCATTAAGCTGAATGTTTCTTTTGTTTGTACGTAAATATTATGAATAGGATCAAATGCAAGACGTGATAGACGCAATGTTCCAAAGAGTTGTACAGAAAGGTGATTATGTCATCAAGCAAGGAGACGACGGGGACAATTTCTATGTGATTGAGTCGTAAGTTGCATTAGCGTTGATTGCAAGGCAAAGAGTGGTTTATCTCCCTTTCCCTTGAAAGGTAACATGATGATGATGTGATTTGATTTGACTTGTGTATTCCCTTTTCCTTTGCAAAAATCCCAAATACGCAGAGGAAAGTACAAAGTGTTCGTACAAATGGATGGAGAGGCAGAGCCCAAAGTCGTAGCCAATTACGACGGTCACGGTAGTTTCGGTGAGTTGGCTCTCATGTACAATATGCCAAGAGCAGCCACTGTTCAGGCAGAATCGGATGGAAGTCTGTGGGCAATGGATCGCTTGACATTTAGAAGAATCGTGTTGAAAAACGCTTACAGAAAACGACAAATGTATGAGTCGCTCATTGACGCAGTTCCAATGCTGAAAACGCTTGAGGTACTTACTTATTCCCATGAATTGGAAGAATAGGAAAGGAATCCGTAGTAGATATGAAGAAAAATATATGAGGGTCTTGGCTATTTATTTGTGTAGAACTACGAACGAATGAATTTGGCGGATGCTCTGATGTCCCGCACATTTAATGAAGGGACAGTCATTATTAAGCAGGGTGATGCTGCTGATGGCATGTACTTTGTGGAGGATGGAGATTGCAAGGTAGTCAAGACTGATACTTCTGGAGGAGATGAAAAAGAGGTATGTATGGAGCAGAATAATGGAACAAGAGTTTTGTGGAACAATGTCTTACAAATACATGATTTAGCCTTTTTGGCTGAAGTACTATATTCCGCTTAGTAAGCTGAACATACTAATGTTATTATTATTTTAACAGATTAACCGAATTACAAAAGGAGGTTATTTCGGAGAGCTTGCTCTTCTCACAAAGAAACCTCGTGCTGCTACCGTGTACGCTATTGGGAACGTGAAACTAGCATGTAAGAAAAAACTCTATAACTTACCTTTCCCCGTCCTTGTAATCCCACTCCGCTGTTGCTCTCCCTGCTACATACATTTTTTCCAAGAAAAAATTACAGTAATCCGTGCTCATGATGAGTTTCCCGTGCTCCGCTTGCACAAAACTTTTAGTTTTTTATGAAC
This sequence comes from Orchesella bifasciata, assembly GCA_034697805.1. Classification (NCBI taxonomy): domain Eukaryota; kingdom Metazoa; phylum Arthropoda; class Collembola; order Entomobryomorpha; family Orchesellidae; genus Orchesella; species Orchesella bifasciata. The sequence continues at coordinate 15,655 of JAQGAP010000494.1, read as the reverse complement.
ATTTTCTGTGTGGTCGTGGTCATGTTTTCTATATCTTACTTTCACTGCAGTTTTGGATGTGGAAGCTTTCGAGAGGTTGCTGGGCCCTTGCATGGATATTATGAAGCGAAACGCAGAGGATTACGAGCAGCAACTGGTTGCTATCTTTGGATCCAAGTCGGAAATTTCGGATATTCGTTGAGTGTACTGAAGGACGACGATTATGATAATATGCCAACGCCAACTAACTCAAAAGTGTTTCATGCTGTCTCAAGCATACATAAGATAATATTTTAACCGATTTACTCACGATGACGATCGAGAAGGATCTTTCTGTCAAGAAATGTATACTTATTCATCATTTTATTATTTTCAAGACGAGAAATGTCACTTTTATTGTTGAACTAACCGAAAACTGATGAATGAACGGACTAAATTGCTATATCGTGATGTACAGAGATTAAATAGATATGTTTTCCTCATTAAGTATATTATAGTCTTCGTATATGATGTGCGTCGGGTTGGTTGGTATACGTATATTACACGTATAATCCGTACACAATTTTATTCAATTACAATAGTTCGTTATGAGATTATTAGTAGATTGTTTGCATGGAAAATTACCCTCCTTTATATAAGTTTTTCGCTTCAGTAATATATATATATAAAGTAAGCTGGTCTTACTCTCAAATCGATCCTTAATGTAATCATCTCCCTATATCAATCGTATTTGAGTATAACCTTCCATCCAAACCATAAAAATATATTTTATCCTAAAATCATATCAACAACCTCGGCTCGGGTCCATTAGACGAAAAAATTGACATCATCATTCAAAGCAACGCAAACAATCCATTGTACTTACTCAATATGTATATAATATACTCGATTATTCTGATGATGATGATGATGTTGTAGCACCCATGGTAAAAACATGTTGACATGTTTAACTCAAGGTCGCGAATGTTGCAAACCATAATGTTTATTATTATATGATGAATTTTCCCTGATTACTATATAAGTCTAAGTAGAATTAAAAAACTTAATGAGTGAATGAATTTACCTGAATCATGATTATATGAAATGGAGCGTAATAAATAAATGGTGTATATAAAAAGCTTTGATTATGTACTAAACGCAATTCTCCTTCGCAGAAATTCACGAAGAGATCCCTTTATTTTCTCGTTTCTTCAAGCGATAATGTACATTAATCTAATTCGATGAAATCCTATATAGGCACTTTATATTTGCTTATATCCTCTCCTCCTTCCTTTGACTGGATTGGATTTTCTTAATGGATAGCCTTTTACAAGAACCATGGGCATTCGGGATGATTTCTCATGCTGGAGGAGAGCAAAGACATTGAATTAAGTTAATTGTGTTGACGTCCCAAATGAAAGCAAAGATATGGCAACAATGAGTGATGCGCGGAGATCAAAGCATCGTGTTCTTACTCTGGAAATCCTGGGAATGAACGACCAGAATCCCCTCTGTCCAACGCTTCAATCCGTTTCATATCAACGTTGGTAAGCTCAAAGTCGAAGATCTGGAGTGAAAGAGAGCAAAGCACAAGAAGGAGGAGGTTAGGCTGAGCGAGAGCATGTCTAATTACTTGATCGTTACTTTTTCATCGGATTTGAGAAAGTAATCTCTCTGCTGGTATGGTGTGGAGTACATTATACATGCACTTTGCTCATATATTATACGAAGTAGTATAGACAAGAAATGAAAAGCGGCTTACACTAATGTTCTGTTGAATTCTCTGGGGATTAGTGCTTTTTGGAATGACTACAACGTTTTGTTGAGTGAGGAAGCGGAGCAAAATTTGTCCTGCTGTTTTTCTATGCTTAGTAGCAATGTCCACAATTACTGGGTCTATAAGCAAATTTGGCACTACAAAACTCCTGCAAATAAAAATATGGATGATAAATGAGGATTGCGTACTAAGTTTTTGCATACTCAGCCTCTATAAAACTGAAAAAGGTTTGATTTTTATAAACATTTGCAATGTCAAAAGCTATCTATTGACGCACATGCCAGGAAACCCTTTGGGATCTCGACCAGGACTTCCGAGCGGTCCATAAGCACATAAAGTAATGCCGTGCTTTTCACTGAAATCTCGTAGTTTCCGGTTTTGGAAGTGAGCGTGAATTTCAATCTGCGCACAATACAAAGCATACCACTTAAGTAATGACGCAAGAATTTCAGTGAAAGGGATATATAGGAACATAAATTTACTTGATGGTTTGCTGGAGGAATCTTTGCAACTTTCATAATTCTCTCAATCTGCTTCTCCGTGAAGTTGGAAATACCTATGGATTTTACCTTCCCACTTTCAACGTGCTTCTCTAATTCCTTCCAGATGGCTTCAAGGTCAGTTGTCGTGTCATACAAAACTTTATCGTCTTCCATCGGAACTAAATCGTCCTCGGAACGAAACTGTTGGGGGAAGATTATCAAATATTTAATAGATTAGTTGGGGCCACTAGAGGATAATTTAAATTTTTTAAATATTTATAGAACATATCTGTTTTAATCCTTAATTTAAAAATTTACCTGGAGTCCAATTGGCCAGTGTACAAGATAAAGATCAATGTAGTCCAGCTGAAGCTTTCTCAAGGAGGATTCTAAAAAAAGTTCAACTCTCTCCGGGTCCATGCCAGTCCATGGGAGCTGAAAAGTGGATAACCGGGAACATGAGGAATTGAGATTAGCGAAATTTAGCCATTTGCTAATGAGTTACTCTAATTTCTTAATGAACTTCTTTGCTGGAAGGTATAGCTATATTGTTACCTTTGTCACGATGAATAGCTCCTCTCTTTTCACTTTTCCTGAGTCAAGCCATTTCTTCAGTACGTTTCCTAACTTATCCTCGTTCTTGTACAACGTTGCAGTATCGAAATGTCTATAACCTGCTTGCAACGCAGCGTCAACAGCCTTTTCCAGTTCTATTGGGTCATCCGTCTACGAAGATATAAGTCAACGACTCTTAAGTGACTTTGTAGAAAATTAATTTTTAAAGGAAAAAGGCTTGTTTGTCGAATTTGCAAATTAGTAAAATTACCTGCCACATGCCTAATCCAACTAATGGCATTTTGTTGCCATCAGGCAAAGTCAAGAGTTGGCTCATTTTCAGATGTTTGTGTATATTTATTACGCTAATTCAACTGAAGCGTATGGGTGCTGAAAAGCAATTAAGAAAATGATTGAAAAGTTACAATTTATTTATAACAAAAGTCATTCCACTCCCCAAATCATTTTAATAGCTGTCATTTGAATCATTTTATCATCACATAAAATGAGAGGATCTTGCATGTTTGCAGCTGCCTCAAGAGGAATACTCTTGAAAAAACATGAAATGTGCATGCGTTAGGTGTCCACTGGAGCAAAGTATTGTTCAGTGGTTCCAGCTCACGTTAAGAACGGACAGGACAACTCAAGTGACGCCACAAATTCAATACTTCAAACAAACAATCATAATGTCAAAAAGCTGGGCCTGGAAAGTATGGACTTCTTCGATATATGTTGATTTGTAGTGATAACTTTGATAACTTATCGTTCCAACATTGACGCAGCGTAAACATTTAACGTAATAAGTTTTCATTCTGGATTCTTCTTTACTCGTGATCATGGTTGTTTAAATGGTTGTAAGAAATATTCAACAAGTTATCATAATGATATATACACCAGCACATCATTTGATTATGGCACTTTCAGTCAAATATACAGTGAGTGAACCACATTGTATAACGACTTTTTATATAACACATAACACAACGTGAAAATCGAATTGAACGTGCGTTCACTTATATAGTTTAAAAGGGCATCGAACATTTCATAACCTAATATACTAAAAGAGAAAACGAATATGAATGAAAGCAAAATGGTGAGCAGTTGGAAATGAGAACTGCTACAAGCTATTTAAATAAATAAATAGAGGTAGTGGCAAATAAACAAATTACTCATTGGAACTTTAATTTCAACTTCCTAAGAAGATATCGTGTAACATTTACTAATTAGTGCAAACAATAGACTGAGAGTTTTCCACAACCCAATGAGGTTAAAGTTAGCTTGATCTTTAACAAGTCTCCAAATCCTTTTGAAGTTGGGGAGATTTAGAAACTACTGCTTCCAAGGAGCCTCCGGGTGGGCATTCATTCTGCAAAAAAAGTAATAAAATAATGAGATGGAAGCTAAAGAGACTCAAAGCTCCAATATATTGTCCAAGTAGTATGGTATCAACTCACCCCGGAAAGCCTGGAAAGCTTCTTCCTCCATTCTCACCTTTGTCTAATCCTTCAAGACGTCTCATGTCCACATTGCTCAAGCTGAAGTCAAAGAGCTGTAAACGACAAAAGCATCAGGCTTTCATTCTTCATAGGACTATAAGCTATAACTCAATATATAAGATTAGATGACAGTAAATTGAGGGTGTTTTTAAGCCCTCTCACATCAATGTTCTGCTTAATCCGATCAGAATTGGTGCTCTTTGGTATAACAGCAATGCCCTGCTGAAGTAAAAACCGAAGCAGTACTTGTCCTGCTGTATTTTTGTGCTTTTTTGCAATATCCAATACTGTCGGATCTTCAAGGATGTTGGGTACCTCAAACTTCCTAAAAGTGTTCAACATATTACCTGAGTCTTTATTCAATATTGTCAACATATTATCATCGAATAAAAAGCTAATACCTGAAAAAAAATTCACTTACACAACTTGGAAATCAATAGCTTTTCTACCTGGAGAGCCTAAAGGTGCGTATGCACAAACACTGATATTATGTTTTTCTGCACAGGCAATCATGCTCCTATTTTGGAAATATGCATGAATTTCAAGCTATTGTAAACAAGAAATGGATAAGATTTTTGTAATCGTTTCAGATATTTCATTCAATTCTTCGTTTTTAAATTTTCTGTACCTGAAGGTTTGCAGGAGGGATTCGAGCATTTTTCATTATTTTCTCCACTTGTCTTTCATTGTAATTCGATAACCCAATTGCTTTGACTCGTCCACTGTCAACGAGCTTCTCCATTTCTTTCCAAACAGCAATGATATCGGTAGACATGTCCCATAATACTTTCCCATTTTCATCGGTTGGCACGAAATTGTTTTCATTCACGAACTTGAGACCTATCGGCATGTGGCAGAGATAGAGGTCCACGTAGTTTAGCTGAAGCTTCTTGAGTGACAGTTTGCAGAAAAAATCCACCTTATCCGCTGTCATCCCAGTCCATGGGAGCTTCAGGAGGAAAAGGAAGGATTTGATTGTAATTCCAATTCGACATTTTATCATGTTAGCACGATACCCGATACCAAATAAAAGTTTTATTGCTTTGCAGTCAAGATCATTAGGTTAAAAAGATATATTGATCTTGTTTTATATTGTACCTTTGTGACAATGAATAAATCTTCTCTTTTCACTTTCCCCTCGTCAATCCACCTTCTCAAAGTTTTCCCAAGGATATCCTACAAAAATATTTTATATATTACATATTTATTAAAATTTTTTTTTAAATTTCGATGATTAATCATATTTTTAACCTCATTTTGATAGAACGCTGCAGTGTCGAAGTGCCTTACCCCTGCCTCTAAAGCAAGGTCAATGGCGTTCTCTAATTGTTGTGGATCATTTGCCTACGAAATATATACATTGACTTGATTTAACATGTAAAATTTAAGTTAGCTTATATTTTAACAGTTTAAAAATATTTCGAATACCAGCCACAGCCCGAGTCCAACAATTGGCATATTTTGTCCATTGGCTAGGCGAACAAAACGCCTGGATTGGGATTCCTTCGTTATAATTTCCATTGTTTGACTGCTAAATACCGGTAAACCTTTGAGTAAGCCCTACCTGATCACGACTTCAATGTGCGTTTAAACAGAGAAACAAGAAGCAGTATCAAATGTGCAACATGTCTGTTTCACAAAGGAGGCAGTCGCATCATTATCCTGATAGGTAATTTTGCTAAAAACGCGTGAAGTACTTGAGACTGGTGGACTGGACATGTGAAAAACATTTCATGGCTGTCTATGCAAACTTGTAAAAATGGAAGAGTGTAATGGAAATGAAATGATAATGGGATAGGTTCCTCTTGTTTTTCAATTGCGCTTGACCTTGAGTCTTCGTCATGCAATGTTTAGATAATATATTAATGAACAGAGAATCGTAAAGTGTGTGAAGATGATGCATATTATGTAGGACTTTAGACGGCCTTCTTCTGATTTTAACTTTTAAATTTCAACATTAAACATTGAGCTGAAGTGCTATATGATGACTACTGATATGACTGCAATACGTGATGTTGACAGTTGCAATGTATGATGCCGTGTTTGGATGCATATTATGGTATATGGCATTTCCTGAAATACACTGACAATCTTACTGATAGTGAATTAAAGCGATACGGCTAAACAATACAAACGTATTTTGATAGTAAAATCTTTTGGCTCATGAAATATGTAGTAAATGACAATATCCACAATACTACACATGCACTGTTTTCTTCATTTAATACAATTTAGTTCCCAAGTTAGAATGAGAGGTATGGCATGAGCCTGTATTTGGTAGATTATTTAATTATAATATTGATCCTATAGATTTTTGCTCAGGAGTTGTTCCATGGACATTCCGGGTGCTTTGACATACTTTGAAATGGAAAACAAAATTTATATCTTTGCTTTAAATTAAGGGCAGTTTGAACCTCAAAACTGTCGATACTACTTACTTCAAGAATCCCTCAAATGATCTATAAGATTCCCCTTTATCAAGATCTAAAATAGCCTTAATGTCATTGTCGTCCAGTTGAAAGTCAAAAATCTAAATTCACACGTACTTGTGATTAGTAATAAGCAATTAAAGGAGAAAGACGGAAGACACAATGTAAAAATCAGTAGATATTAAGTCATACATCAATGTTTTCTTGTATTCGCTTTATATTGCTGCTTTTTGGAAGCACAGCGATGCCTTGTTGCACAAAATATCTGAGGAGGACTTGGGCAGGTGTTTTGTTAAACTTTGAGGCAATCCTTTTTACCGATTCGTCGGTCAGTACAAGAGGAAGGACGTCAGCGTCGAATTTCCTGCATAAGCATTCATAGCATTTAGAGCTTTTTGGTTCTAAATATATGTGTGTGATGATTTTTATGATAGGAAATGTTTCATTACCAGCCACGTGGTTTAGCCCTTGCAGGACTTCCCAGGACTCCGTAAGCACATATAGAAATGTGCTTGGATAAAGCAAACTGACATAGCTTTTGATTTTGGAAATACGCTTGAGCTTCGACCTAGTCATAACCATACATTAACGAAAACATACCTCAAATTTTTAGTTTTATTTCATATACCTGCAAATTCGCTGGTAGGATTTTAGCCACGCTTAAAATCCTTTCTATTTGGCTAAGATTGAAATTAGACAGTCCGATCGACTTCGCTTTGCCATTCCTCACTTGTTCCTCCATTGATGCCCAAATAGCTTCCAGATTAGTTTCCATATCGAAAACGACTTCATCATTCTCACCTAACGGCGTTGTCTCTTCCTCAGTTGTAAAAAGTACGCCTACTGGCCAATGAATTAGGTATAAATCAACGTAGTCCAACTGCAATCTTCGCAAGGATGAGTCGAGAAACAAGCCTACCCGTTCAGAAGCCATTCCATTCCAAGGGAGCTATTATTAAAGCATTAAAGATCAAGATCAGGATCAGTCTTACAAACTTTAGAGGTGGAAGGTGAAGTTTTTTTTATTGAAATGATGGAAAGGGTGTATGATATAAGGGGTAAAACAAGAATGAATTAAATTCTAACATCAAACTGTTTCTAAAATCGTAATTCTAATTATTTAAGGCATAAATAAAATTGTGTATAAATCTCTAATTGTTAAAATTAAAAATTAAAATTGATAAATCTTATTTCAGACCTTTGTTACAATGAACAACTCCTCCCGTTTTACTTTCCCACTTTCGAGCCACTTCTTCAAAACTTTTCCCATCTGCTCTTCGTTTCCATACGCTGCCGCGGTATCAAAATGTCTAAAACCAGTCAGTGCGTAAAATTTATGGTCATCCGAAAAAAAATATTAATTAATTTAGAATCGCTGAAGGGTAATATAATATCTATAGGGAATCCTCAAAATTATCGAGATGCTTTCTGAATTAAAAAAAATGTTACCTGTTTGTAACTTAATTTTGTAATTTTAACGAAATTCAAAACTCAATTTCTCAAAAAAGCACGGCCAAAAATCTTAAATTTGACGAAGTTTATAATGATGATTTTTAATTACTTCCTTCACAAAACTTGTTACAAAAATTTTTAAAGCCAAAACGTCATTTTGAATCATAAACTTATGGTCTGAGCACTGACCGAAAACCAGCCTCTAAGGCCGCATCCAAAGACCTTTCCACGTCGTCTTGTTCAGTTATCTGGATGAAGCTTTGCAATTAACGTCTTTGATATTTTGTAAAAAAAACATTATATACAAAAACTTCAAAATTCTTTAATTTACCTGCCACATTCCAAGCCCCACAAGTGGTAATCTCTCCCCATTGTTCATTTTAACTGTAGTGTTACTTTCGGAAGACATTGCGTTTTTTAGAATTTGAAAATTGTCTTTAATTTCAGAAATCACTTTCAATTTTGGGAAGATTCTGAGCAAGTTAAGGTTGTATCAAGACAGAGCTCAAGCCTTGAACTGGATATCTCAAGAGTAAACAATTCTTTATTATAATATCTTCAATATCAATACAAGGTCATTTATAAAATCAACCAACCCTCTGGCAAATTTGAGATTTGCTTCAACTGAAATGTTGCAGGTTTGTGTCTTCCAGTCCCACTTAAGATCTAAAATATATACGATAAGTCAAATGCAATACAACTCTTTATTAGGGGTTTTCATTAGACTGTCACCTCGTGTTTTATTGAGTTGTTCTACAAGAAATACCAGTTTTCCACGCCCTATCTATTTGAAAACATATAGGTATGCATTAATTGGAATAACAACCATCTAGGTATTCTAAAGTACATTTTATTGTCATATTTGGCAGGTAATTCTGCTGGATAATATTATTAACCTACTTCAACCAAATGGACAAAGGGTATGCTCCAAGGATCATCCAAGCTCATCCACCGACACAGATAAAGATTTGCATACAAATATTAGTCGAATCACTAATTCTTGTTGTTGTGTAGAAGCAAAAAGTGTCATTTATATTAAGTTTATTAGCATATACTGCTCGAAAGCTGCTTAGTTTAGTCATCATCACGAATATCTCAATCACCATAATTTTACCAAATATATATGAAGAAGACTACCACACCAACAAGTCATAACACTTTTGTGAACCCTGCCGGATGTCGACTTTCTGTCTGATTGTGGGAGGAAGTTATTTATAATGAGACATTCTGACGATATGAAATAAAGAACTTTGAGTGGAATGCACAAATGATGCATCTTTACTATGCGCTACATATGATTTATGAATATCACATCCTTTCTTATCCATGAACTCTACATCCGGTCTAAATGCAACAGCATTAAAAATCAATTTTTGTCCTTTGTCTTTCACTTTGTTATTTATTTCGACTTACATATTATATATGAAACAAGTTTTCACTTTATTCAAGTCCCGATGACATTGTAGACATTTGCAGCAATCCCGTCGTGAGAAGTGATCTAGGTTTCAACATCTTTAATTGAGGTAGTACAATTTTATTTTGCATATTCGCAAGAATTACCACGGTTTATTTAGATTTGTACTAAAACCACATCTAAATTAAAGATAAACTACAATGAAACTTCGCTGGATATCTCTGCATCTCGTCATTTTACTGACATTCGTCACGGTTGAAACCTCAGCAAACCGACGTGTAACCCATGGGGCAGCTTGCAGTAAAACCGTACGATGCGATTCAAGAGCGTCCCTCACATGTCGAGGTGGTCTTTGCGAATGCATGATGGCTGACACCATGATTTTCAATACTGCCACTGGAACCTGTGCTGTTCTCGCAGGTGAGAAATGCATGTTCACTGCCGTTGAAGACGACAATAACGTTGAGGAGCGAAGTTGGAGGGAGGAAATTCCCTGCATTGCAGATGCCAACTGTGTTGATGGATTTTGTACTTGTTATCCCGGCTATTACGAGGCTCCCAATGGAACTTGTACAGAAAAGAAGGGTCACCGAGAAACTTGTGAATCCCAAACCGCTTGCAAAGACGACCAACTTTTGATCTGCAACAATGCCAAGATTTGTGACTGCAACGGGACTGTCTCCACCTACGACTTTTCTCGCCAGACTTGTGTGGGCCTTGCAGGAGGCATTTGTAACAGCCATGAACAATGCGTTACCAATGCGTACTGTAGCAACAGTGCATATCCGGATCCACCTTTTTGTCAATGTGATGATGGCTACTTTGAGAACAACGAGGGTGCCTGTGAACGAAGACGTGACTTTGGGGAACCCTGTCAGAACCATAATAATTGTCGCACGGAAGAGTACCGTCAACTAATATGCAATACGAATGGCCGTTGTGATTGCAATTTGACTTCATCTATATATGATGCTTCCTATGGTGGTTGCATAAGAAAAGCTGACGCACCTTGCAGAGACTTTCACTACTGCGTTCCAAATAGTCGTTGCACCATAATTGATGGGAGACCGGCTGGCGAAGCGATATGCAAATGTCAGACTGATTTCTTCAGCACCCCTGAGGGAAAATGCGAGCCAAAGCGTGGCCATGGGGTATCTTGCGAATTAAATGAGAATTGCAAAGAAGGTCTAACTTGTGGTGAAGGAATTTGTCAATGCAACGCTTCCGAAAGCGTTTACAACCCAAAGAATGATGAACAGAAATGTGTTCGATTGGTAAATACATCTTGTGACTCCTCTGATGACTGCGTCCCCCACGCTGAATGCCGGTGGCAGAGGGACAGAAAAGTGTGTTTGTGCAGAGGTGGATACACTCCATCAATTAATGGAAGTTGTTTGGAAACCCATGATGGAGCCTGTTGGAGTGATTGGATTTATGGGTGTGACCCAGATCAAGGTTTGGTGTGCAATCAGGGAACATGCAAGTGCAAATATGAGAATTATCAGCGTTTTCAAGCAAGTATCAAGAAATGCGTTAGTATTCCATTGGCGCCTTGTGATAAGGACATTCCCTGCATTTCCAATTCTACATGCAGTAGCACTGGAGAAGGCCATGCTCAAGTTTGCCAGTGCAACGAAGGTTTGGTCCATGTTGATGGGACTTGTCAACTGACAGTAGGACAACCATGCAAATACGGGAACCAACCAAAGACTGAAGAACCAATTGAAACTCCTTGGCTAACGTGTGACACTGTCGCTCCATTAGTGTGCATTGATAACATCTGCCAATGCTCCGCATTGCAAGTGTATGATGAAGAGCTGAAGAAATGCAGGGGCAAAGCTGGAAGCTTGTGTAACCTTGAGGCAGCGGAAAGGAACCCCGACCTTTGTGTTGCCGGCGCTGAGTGTAGGAAGCGTCGCTCTCATGAAAAATCAGATGGAATTTGCGAATGCGTGTCGAAATGGGGTTTTGAAACCACTGCTGAATTGATTTGCACATTAAATAATGCTAACGATGAAGAATCGTCTCATTCTCCACTTGCAATATAGAACCTTGAATCCACTTTTATATGACAAGGCTGTTCGATAAAATTAAATGTACATAAATTGAAAATAATAGTAATTTGAATGTTACATGAAATTATAAATGTACACTGGATTATGACTAATTAAATTATACCATGAATTGACTTTAGTAACACAATAATTTATTTCCAGATGTAAATTTATCTATATTTTCGCATAATGCCCCACTATCATTATCAATCTAGCAGTGAAGAATCTCTAGCCGAAATCCGACCCCATAATCATGTTGCATTTCCAGTCCAAGCGATCAAAACCTAATACGACAATGTGGATCATAATCGTAGTAATAATTGCTGAAGTATTAGACTCATCAAGATAACTATGAAAATTTAAGACTTGTAGTAATAAAAAGAATATCGAAAGATGCATTTATATTTGTATATACAAGATATATATAAAAATGTTCATAATGTTATGTACATTGCATTCTCACAAAGCACAAAACATGAGGAAAGGATGTTCAAATCCCAAATATTTTTTATCCATAATGCAGATGACTATGACTTGACATGTGCTTTATAGAGTACAAACATTACACAATGTGCTAAAAGCATGCGGCATGAATAGTTAGAAATGTTGTGAAAAGTTTTTGAATTCGAAAATGACAATTAGTTATGTAGATAATCGATACCGTTTCTCATAGGAAATAGTTTGGCTTCGTATAGTGTTTTATTACGTGGCAAGAAGAGTACAACAGTTTACACAAGATCAATCACAAATTAAGTTTAATCAAGTTTACCGGATTGGTCGTACAAAATGTCAACAACGGTTCCATCAACAGCAATCACTGGAGATGGGAGGGCTGCTATCGAAAGGACGATATCTGTGGTGGATTCTGATATCTTTACGAGTATCACTGATGACATGCTCGAAGGTGTTTTTGAGCTTGAGAAATGTACAAACTGGGTGAAGGAAAATGATTTTCAAAGAGTGAGTTACGAGTGTTTTTTCAAACTGGTTAACTTACTTATCATCCCCATCGTCTATTGATATGTTGGCCAATTGAAGTTACATTGTTTTTATATCTTCCATAGATCTGTTTGCAGTTCCCAGATGAGTACCTGACTTATTCCCCAAAGATTGTTGAAACTCTGACGGAAAAAACTGGGAAACGCTTTTACATTCTTGCAGACAGTACTTATGGCAGGTAATCATCCGCATTATTTGTATTCTCGATTTCTGAAAGATAAGGTTATCAAAATGATTTGCTATATTTATTATTTTCTAGCTGCTGCGTTGACGAGAAGACAGCTCAACATGTTCCTGATTCAGATTCGATAATTCATTTTGGCGCATCCTGTTTAACTGAGACTTCTGGAAGGATACCAGTTTTATACATTTTTACAAGGCCACCAGTGAACCAAAAGAAGTTGGAGAGTATTTTTATAGAAAATGTTAGTCCTGAAGAAAAGGTGTTAATTTTGTATGATGTAATATACCAATACGCTGTTGGTAAGAAAAGAACCTTTATATTTTTTAAATCTTTAACAGGACGTTTTAATTTTTAATTTATTAACTTTTACTTTAAATTATTTTCAGATGCGCTTTATAGTGAAATCAGCAAATCCTATCCCCTCGTAAAAATGTCCACATTGATAGTGCCTTCTATTTCTAAAGATAAGCCAGATGCTTTGGCTAGTGCAGTTATAAAGCACAACAGAATTATTCCCTGTGAAACCATTGAAGAACTGGAAACCTACAACATTTTCTTTGTTGGCCAACGGGCACTTCCTAATTTGATGCTATCAATGTCTTCCAACACCTTCAAAGTCTATGATCCAGCTTTAACTTCACAAGAATCCGTCAGTACCCAAACTTCGGCTATCAATAAGTTAATTAGGAAGCGAAGCTTTTATGTCGAGAAAATTAAGGATGCTACTTCTGTAGGGATATTGGTAGGAACTCTAGTTGTTCAAAATTATTTGAGTGTTATTGATAGACTGAAACAAATTTTGAGGAAAGTTGGGAAAAAACATTATATAGTTTCCATTGGGGAGATAAACCCATGTAAATTGGGTAATTTTATGGATATTGAATGCTTCGTTTTTGTTGGGTGCCCAGAAGTTGTCAATTATTACATTAGTGATGAGTCCAAAGGTCAATTTTTTCAACCCATACTTACCCCTTATGATGTAGAACTAGCCTTTTGTGAAGGTGCTAATGAAGCGTGGGGTCAAGAATATGTGATTGATTGGAGCTTTTTAGTTGCAAAAGGTAAGGGATCATTGAAATAATGAACACTTTACGATTTTAACTTAAAATCATTTATTTATTTCGTTGTATATTGTCCCGTAAATGAAATTTAATATTTTTATAAGGTGAACCGATTGTAAACAAAGTGGAAGAAGACATGTCTTTGATAACTGGAGGAATGAGATCAGCCGTAATCAACTCAGAAAATGACTCGGGGGTTATTAATTGGAGAGGTTTAACTAAACAGGACGAGTTAATGAATGATCCCAACGTTATTTATGAGGGGAGGAGTGGTATTGCTTCGTCGTATTCTGATGAACCTTCTGTGAAATCTAAATAAAAAGTTAAAGTGTGAAATTAATTTTATCGTATTAATAAATTGTTACTTTATTTCCCCAACTATGTTCTCACCAATATGATTACTAAAGCTGTAAAAATATCAATAACGTTTCCGTGTTATTCTTGAAGCAAAACATCCCTTAAAGGATTGAAATCTTATGTCTATTTCGCCTTCCTCAAGCTGAAATAAAAATATCAAAGTTATATTTTTTATTTAACTCAATCCATTTACCAACTTATATTATCTATTTAAGTACCTCATCAAATGCATAGATATCATGATAGCATGATGGACTCATGCATTTTCGGACACACTTAACTTTCTCAAGATCTAAAATGCCTAGACAGTCTGGCGTTTGATCGCAGGCGCTCTCCCATTCCCTGTACGCAATTTCCTGTGAAGAGTAAGCTGCCTCATTAAACTAATCATTAGCAAATGGAAAGTATTTATTTATATAGCTTCTTTAACTCACATTTTTTGGCGATTCTGCATAATCAAATTCTGGAAATACAAACACTTTTTCCGATGAGCTAGTTTTTTGGGCGGTTGTAAAAATAACTAAAGCAGCGAACAGTGGATGTATTATCACTGCTAACTGGAGAGGAGTTACTGATAAAAACATGATGCTAACAACTAGCTAAAAGCTCACCTATGCCGTTTCCAGTGTATACAAAATTCTATTACACATGTATGATAGGCATCACCTATGATGCAGAAAACATTGAATCCATGAAAGTAAGCATTATTGCATTGTGTATGCCATACGCTAAACAGCCGAAGAAAATCGATTTGGTTCTCAGCATAGTAGTAGTACCCATGTAATCTTACCATATTATTATCCATTCTCAGCCTGGAAAACTGCATTCGAAAGCAAGGGAAAGTAATTTCTCCACTCAACGTAACACAGGTTAGGAAAGCACATGTACGCTACGGACTGAGCTGCGGTTGCAGAAGTTGATATATCATGCTGATCAAAAAAAGGAATATATAAAAACCAAAATAAATTAATCATGGCTAGTCGCATCGCGTACAAAGGAATTTTAGTTGAGAGCAGTAAGACATGAATCTGCTGCATCAAGTTCTATAATGCTGCATAGTGCGTTTCCAGCCCACAGAGTAGAGGATCTAACTATTTTTCATGTGGTGCGGTAATAATCATTCATGATCATGGTAATTATCAATACTGCAAGAACCAAAGTGAGGAGGCTATCTTTCTATGTAACTTCTGTGGTCCATTCTATTCTAATGCAGTTGCTGTACCGCAGGTAGATGAAATTGGAAGTAGAATCATAACTAACAGTGTATACAAAATGTGAGAGAAGCAAAACAAATCGGAAATTCTCTCTGTATCAGGCTTGGTAATGCTGGAATGTGTGTTGGTTCATATTTGTGCCCATTGATTATATGAAGTTTTATAAAAACTTCTAGTTACAATGGAAGTTGTTCTAGGAATTCCATCGGTAAGGAAATCAGTA